>PVHX01016517.1:0-43010 GCA_004024805.1 Geosciurus inauris | reverse complement strand
AACAAAAAAAAAAAAAAAAGAAGAAACAAAATCTTTCAATGGCTTCCTATTTACTCATGGAAAAAGCTCAAATAATTTTAATGAGCTATATGGGACTATATAATTTACCATCCAAAGTAAGGCACTTCTCATAGTGGAATGGGGAACTGTTAATACTCACTCCAGACAGTAAGTATAAGCAGATACAGTTCCAGACAAATTGGATATATTCTTCTCTTACCTATAAGTATCCACACATTTGACCTCAGCCTCTGCAAAGTACTTGGCCTTACTTTCTTTCTCATTACCTCTTACATGTTTATCTTACTTACATATTGCTCTTTTCACACTTTTTAGAAGCTGTCAAATGTGCTCCTGCATTAGGGTTATTTGCCCCTAAAGATCAGTTAGCTTTCAATACCTTTCCTTCACTACCTGAAAAGCTCACTCCTTAGTGTATCTTCTCACGTGTCACCTAACCAGAGAGGTCATCCCATGCATCTATGCAAAGAGCATTATTCCTTCACCCTGGCCCACTCTTACTCATTTATTCTTTTATATTTTTTCACACAGTTTATTACCATTTGATATATTTTAATAGATTTGTTTATTGTTGCCTGTCCTGAACAGTAGACTGAAAGTTAGACAAGTCCAGGGACTTTGTGTTAATCCCTGCTGTGTTAAGAACCTATAATAGATCCTAAACAAAGAAGGTACTTGAGAATATTGTCAAATTAATGAATAAAAAAATGTCTACTTCATACTACATTGGTTCTAATTTCCTAGTTTGCCTGGCATCAATCAGACCATAAAAAGTCAGCTCATACTGCACAAATTCACATAATTCTCATTTGTGCATATAAAGCCAATATAATTTTATAAAGTGAAAGATTTTGTTGTTTCCTTTTATTGATTGATATGTACAAATACACACACATATGTATATTCTTCCTGAAATATTCTTTGCATTACAGCTAGTTTTCAGAGGATCATTCTTGTATTCCCCATCAGTTCATATTTCTTATTGTACATTTTTCAAACACATATAATCTAGTGTGTTCTCTCTCTTTCTCTTGCTCTATGATTTGTCAAATAAATCTGTATCCAAAAATATTCATTAATTGATTGAATGAACTCATATTACACATTTGCTTCCCTGTTAGGAAAATCAATTTTAATTCAGAAAGATTATTTCATGAATGTGGAATTACAGCAAGAGAACTGAACAGTTTCCATAGTCTGAAGGGAAGAAAAAGTCTAATTTCAAACTTAGATGAAACCCATTTCATTTCATTTCCCAATTCATGGCCTCAAAGCAATGCTTTTCTCACCCTATTAAGGAAATCTATTTTCATGGTCATCTTATGTTCTAGCAAACACTTTATCTTGGATACAATCAGGAAATCATATTTGTGATTTCCGTTGTTTCATTATCATTCCTGGCTACATGTTAGCTCCGGTTTCACGTCATCTTACTCTCTAAAGTATTTCATTGGTTTCTCCTTCTATCTTACATAATTGATTCTGCATTTATGACATATTGTCCAATTTTGTCCAATTTAAGTTTAATTTCATCCAATTTTGATTAGTTCTGTGAATCAATTTGTTGCCACAGACCTATTAATATTTATTATTATTAAAAGCATATTCTTCCTGAATATATATCTTAATCCCATATTTCATTAACATTAATACATAGGTTATTAGGAAACCTCAGTACTATAAATTAGGTTTGGAACATTGGGATACATTTTTCAAATACTGGGATTTCCAATTGGTTCATCTTTGTTTATCTGGTAATAGTATAAACGATCCCATCCCTTAAGTAATTAAGTTGCTACTAGATTTAAAATTTATTTTAGCTGACGTGCAAATAGTTTACCAGAGACGCCACACTCTGCAGTATAATAGTCTAAGTCAAATTAAGCAAATAAATTAAGCAAAATAGTTGTAAGACTGTGTTGAAAAACAAAGAGTTAATACAGCAATATGTCAGACCAACTACTTTGAACTAACTGAATAAAACAATGGTATATAATACAAAACAACTCAAGTTTCATTTATTCAATGGAAAATATAATGGGAAAAGGGACATAAAAGTGATTACACCAGATTGTGGTCATTTTAATTTCCTTTTTATAACTCATAAGTTGACTGAATTATTTTACAATGATAATATTAATATTATTATAAATTTTTTCTCTCTCCTCCCCTGCCAAAAACAAAACAAAGAAATAAAATGTGAACACCACATCCCAGTAACTGGCTCTTATCTCCCAAATATCTACTGATGCAATTCAGTGAATACAAATTCTTTCTGGCATCCTCCTAAGCAAACTCTTGGTTTTTAATTAATGATCATCTCTAATCTGTCGCAATATCATAAATAGATTAAGATCTTATTACATACGACCTCCAATTGCTTTTACAATAGAATTTCATTTCTTTATCATGCTGTTCAGGACACAGTGGTTTTTGGGTCTTCATATACACCTACTGTTTATAGGCACTAATATTCCAAACACTTTAAATACTTGCGGGTTAACAAATGTGTCTTCTCTCTGAACATTTCATGTTGCACAAGGAATATCTCCCTATGTTTGAAGATCAGTCTTTTCCTTCATAAATCAGCTGAGGGTTCTTTTCCTTACCACCATCCTTTTATCTATTCTACCCTTTCTAAGTGACCCACAGGGATCTACTCTATGTTGGTAGCAAGACTAGCACTGTATTATTTTACTTGACCTCCTTTTATATCTATAAATTAGATGCAAAGGCCCATGAGGCTTTATCATCTATCAACTGTTTTTAACTATAGAGTATTAAGAACATGCTCAATAAATAGATGATGAATGAATATTGAGTTAACTAGTGTCCATTTTGCAGGAAGAAATTTATTTTTTTAATTTTTTTGGTACTGGGGATTGAACTCAGGGGCACTCAACCACTGAACCACATCCCCAACCCTATTTTGTGTTTTATTTAGAGACAGAGTCTCACTGAGTTGCTTTGCACTTCACTGTTGCTGAGGCTGGCTTTGAATTCGCAATTCTCCTGTCTCAGCCTCCCAAAATGCTGGGATTACAGGTGTGTGCAACCTTGCCTGGCTCAGGAAGAAATTTAGGTAAGCACAGGTTCTAGCAAATGTATATTTAAAGGTATGCCTAGCAAATATTAAATATTAAAGTTATGCAAAATAATGTTAGGCTAATATGAAATTATCTTTTATAATTCTGCAAATATGTGAAATGAGATTATTAGTCTCATGAAAGCATGAGACAATCATAGACTATCTTTTTATACTCAGAGAAGTTTGTGAAATCTAATTTATATATTAGTACTAATAATGTCAAACTCATTTGCATTCCTATGAAAACTGATATATATATGTACATATTATTTTATTCTGTCTCAGATGTGTATATATTGATATAATAAATACTTGGAAAATAATTATTATATTAAAAACCAATCATTAAGTTCTTAGAAAATTATTGTTCTACCGAGGTACAAAAAATGGAATCATACAAACAGGTTTAAAACTTTTTTAATGGTATTAAAACTTTTTTATCTATAAAAAAATCATCTATTTTTTTAAAACTACAGTAGGAACCAGCCTAAATATATTATTCTTCTTAATTTTTTTTTTTTTTTTTGCTGTTTGGGGCTTGTCAATTTTCTATGTTTTACACATTATTATGTCTATTTCTTTTGGTTGTAGTATTTTATTATTTTTTTGGTTCTTAAAGGGTATTATGGCCCAAGGACATGTAGTACCTTTTGTATATCACTCGCAGGAAGATTCTATGTACCTTTTTAAAATGTTATTTCAAAATAATGCTTATTTCAGTCTAGCTGTTTCCTCTTATATTTTTCTTTTTTCTTTTTTCTTCAAAAACTGTGGTCAGTTCCTCTGGACTCTCAGTGGTTTTATGAGCATATATGAAGATTACATGTAACTTATTCTCACTTTTAGTCTGATTCACTAAAAGGAACAATCTCATTTATGGGTGTGAAAGAAAATAGCACTTTCCCTGTGGCAAACTTTTCCTCCAAAACAATTGGAAAATGCATTTGTAAAGAAAATGAGTGACAGGTCTACAGTGTGTACACGCAAATCTAACAGCTCTTATGCATATTAGGTATTACAGGAAATGACTTAGACAGCTTTCGTTATATTGTTGACAGAGTACACCTGCTCATCTTGAGACACTGAAGTATACAATGTACACTGACATAACACTGAGAAGCAAATTACATACTGTTTTTGAAAGGTTTGTGATACCAAGTGGGTAAACAAAAGTCTGTCCTTATTACCAAAATGTCTAATACATCCTTTTAGAAGTGGTAAAATCCCAGAGGACAGGTAGTTTGAAGAATATGAACCCCAAGAAGCACGCTCTAAGCCATAAAGCTCTTATCTGTCAATATCATACACGGTAAACGTGTTAAAAAAGAGCATAATGGTGTGCTATTGTTATTGCTGAGGCATCAGTCTTCTTTATGTTTGCATTAGGGACTTGTTAAGGTGCAGAATGTTTTGCCCACTAAATGTCTATATGAGACAAGATTGTCAACTCAGCTGTAAACAGAGGGCATTCTTCCTAGAAAGATCTTTGAAATTGGCTTTATAACTGTAAACAGCATAAAGGTTTCTCAGTTCTTATTTTTAGTTGATAATTGTTTAAAAGTTTGAAAGCAAATACAAATATAAATGTGATTTTTAAAAATCTTATAATGCTTACCTTAATATTTCATAGCCTGCCTTCCATTTTTATTAAAACTGAATCTATACAGAACAGTGCTTATAAAATGAGTAACCTCCCCTTTCTGAATGAATTCATAGTATATACAGCAAGCTTGTGGGTTATTGTATAACAGTGAATATTTGGTCGAATTTTTCTAGGATTAAGAGGAAGGCACGTATTCTAGAATTACAGTGGAAAAGTTGCTTTCTATACTTTTTTATAACTTGTATACATATAGAACTTACACGAGGAGACTTTGGAACTTTGATCCTATGTGCTATGGCCTAAATGTTTGTGAAGCCTCTGAATTCGTATGTTGAAATCCTAACCTCCAAATTAAAAGGATTAGGAGATGAGGCCTTCGGAGGTGATCAGCTCTTGAGGGAGGGACCCTTATGATTGGGTTATAGCACTTATGAAAGAGACCCTGGAGAGCTACCTCACCCTTCCACTAGGGGAGGACACCATGAGAAGGTGCCGTCTGGTCAGCAGGCCATCACCAGGCCTGCATCTTCATCTTCATCTTGGACTTCCCAGTCTCTTAGTACTGTGCGAAATAAATTTGTTTTTTTAATAAGCTACCTATTTTATGGTATTTTTTAATAGAAGTCTGAACAGACTAAGATAGTATTGCTGAGGGGAAGAAAAACAGGATAAGACCTTTGGCCATGATCAACCTGTGGGAAAGGGGTGAATAAGGAAAGGAAGAGAGGGCCAATAATCTTAAATCTGTTTATCAGCCTCACTGTTCTTTTCCCAAGTGCCTAAAGCTCATGACTAGCTGCTTTGGGTACTGATGGTCTTGGCCACAGAAACCACCAAATATGCTCTTTGTATTCCAAGGCCATTTAGCTCTATGAAACAGTGTAGCTATACAGAATCAATGACTAACCATAAGTGTCATTTCTTAATTCGTCTTTAAGTAAACTCAGACACATTTAAAAAAAAAAAAAAAGTTAACCAGGGCTGGGATTGTGGCTCATTGGTAGAGCACTTGCCTGGCACGTGTGAGGCAGTGGGCTCAATCCTCAGCACCACATAAAAATAAATAAAATAAAGGTATTATGTCTGTCCACAACTAAACAAAAAATTTTTTTTAAAAAGTTAACCATAAAGCATTTGAGTACAGATGCCCCAGACCTTTATTTTATTTCTTAAGACTAAGGAAAAAGTAATTAAAATATAGTGATTCTGCTCAAGAACAATATTGTCATTTGTGACCTTGTGAGTTCTAAATTTTCTATGTTAACTGGGGAAATCTTGCTGTTCTGGGGAAGATTAAAATTAAAGCTTTAGAACTTTATAAAAAGCTAATTCAAAAGCACTCATAATTATTTATCTTACAGAAAAAAAGTAATGATCATTTAAAAAATGGAAATTTACTTAAACTATCACATTATTTTAATACTCTAAGACTAATTTAATGTTTATTGGTGCTTTAGGAATAATTTAAACCCCACGTATAAATCACCATGTTGTGCCATCTGATTTTGTTAATCAGATCAGTATTCTATCAGATCAGTACTCATCAGATAGTATGTATATGGTGGTAGGGGTACTAGAGATTAAACCCAGAACCCAGGGATACTCTAACCACTAAGGTAAATCCCCAGCCCATTTAATTAATTATTTTTATTTTGAGATAGAGTCTCACTATGGCACTAAGGCTAGCCCCAAAATTGTGTCCTCTTGCCTCAGCCTCCTGAGTAGCTGGGATCACAGGTGTGTGCTACTTCACCTGGAAGATCAGTACGCTTTGAAAATGAAAAAACAATGTTTGTGTGTTTTCAAAGACAGCAGGAATATGAAACTTTCATTGACAAATATTTGTATGTTAAGAGCACTACAGGTGCATAATCAGAAATCAGACCTCCTTCTTTTTGCTCAGTTGGCCAGCACTTTTCAGTGCTGAATGTTGTAAGCACAGAAAGATCATGACATCAGCAAACCTTGCAAGTCATTTCAGGCTTTATTCAGGAGCAGGGCTACATCTACGGAGATGGACCCACTTTCCTGGTGGAAAATGCGCCACCAAACAAAGAAAGGGACTGGGTCTTTATAGGCTATTTTGGAGAGGTGGTCTAGTGAAAAAAACCTGCCGGTCCTCCTGGTTCTTCTGGTTATCCTGGGCCCTCAGGAATTTGGTGCTCCTTTGACCAATCAACGAGATAGTCAGGAAGTTGAGCCCTTGGGTCAAGGGTCCTGTGTTCTGGCTGAAGATTATCATCTCAGTGTGGTGATGCACTCCTTTTCTGCTCCTCTCTTTCTGTGATTAGCATCAGGAAGGCATCTGTTGGGGAGGTGGAAGCATGGCTATTTTTCCTTTTCCTCAGACTATATTATTTTCGGGTCCCGCACCTATTACTTGTACTTGTTACAGAAACAAAACATGTTGTGGATTTTCTTCCTTTATTTTTTAAATGAGAATAGTTACAGTTCTCATAAATCATAGGTATTATGTTTTAACAGATTTACCTTATCGGAAATATTTTAGTTGTCCTTGCAAGAAGGTCTAACTTCTTTAAGCTGTCATATGTGTAGAAGGGAACTAGCAATAGGTGGAAATAGACTAAGCTAGACCAAAACATCTCCCCATCAATGACACTGAAAGATGCCTGGACTCCCCTACCTGTCGATTCCACGTGCTGCGTGGATGATAGAGACATTTTTCCCTGACTGGTAAAGGACTGACTAAAAGAAGTAAGGTGATGAAAAAAACCACAGAACACAGAATATAGTTTTGAAATGCAGAGGTAGGATGGGCCCACAGCCAGGTGATCTGGCAGATGGAAAAAAGGCAAATAAACGAAAGGCAAAATGGCCCCTGCATGTCCTTTATTTATTTGGGGGACATCAAAGACCTTCCATGGAACATTCTTTCCCAAGGTAGGAAGAAAATGGAGTCTTGCAGTCAACAGGTTCATTGACATCTTGGCAGGTCACACCCATCTCAGAGGGGCTATCACTACAGCAGTTCATCCCTATCTCTAGTGCTGTGTGGACCTATTGAGTGGTGGTCTGCACACAGCCCAGGGATGGCTCTCTATACCTACCCACCCCATTTCCTCTGCCATCTTCCAGAACTATATGATCCAGACTTTGAGAAGAAACAGGAGAGGGTGATCACATCCCTAGACCAAATATTGCTTTTTCTTACTCCAAGTGCAAAGGTGGAAATGAGGATCAAAGGACACACCAGTGTCCCTTCTACTTGAGACTATTAGAGCTTCAGGTCAAGGGTCTGTTAGCCATAGGGGAAGGGACAGAGTTGATACTGAAGTTGAGGCTGAATCTTTAAATTGACCTAGTATTAATAAATAAAGGTGACAAAGTTATGGAAACTAAGAGTTCATGTTAAAACTGAGTTGAGGATCTTCAACCTGCTACTCCTTCATTACTTATCAAAATAGAAATTTCACATCCAATTTGAAACCTTCTAAAAATTTAAATGCTTATCAGTGGAACAGAACTGTAATCTAATAGAAATACACAGAGCCTCAGCAGTACCTATTCTGCACTGGGTTTTGTAGATGAGGAAGTATAGGAAGGTTAAACAAATTAACCAGGTATGCAAGGTTGAGTCAGAGCTAGTTCCAGAAATCAGATGATCTGACTTGCAGTTCAGAGCTGACTGTCCTTAAGAGGCCTCCGTAATGGGACTTGAGGAAGGTTGACATTATGAATCTCAAAAGAAGAAAATGGAGAAGCAGTAAAAATAAATTTTACTTAAAATTTTGCCCTAAAGCTTTAACAGGTGTGTCCTTCCAAGCTCAGATAGGTTCTAAACTAGCAGAAGTTCCAAACTGGAAGTATTCACTTCACAACATTCTCTGTGGCACTTTTTAATAAGAGAACCTTAATTCCTGGCTAATGTGTTTCAACATATTAATATATTTTTAAATATTTAATATATGTAGTATATATTAAATATATATTATTAATTATATGAATAGAATTCAGAATACCTAAATATCCATTTGTATGCTGAAAATAATATACTTTTTCTTTGCTTTTAATAGAGAAAAACACAATATTTTTAACCAGTTATATGCTAGGTCCTGCTTAATTCCTTATATAAATAGTTGTGAACTACTCTGAGGCAACTAACAGTTTGTTCAATTTGCATGTGAAATATCTGAGGCTTAGAAAGATAAATAATTTTCTCAAGTCATAAAAATATGTGAGCAGAACTCAAACCTAAGTTACATTATTCCAGCTGCTTTGGGATTAATCAATACACTGCCACTCTTGGATGAAATATTCTTTAATTTTATGTGGAAACTACATGTTTAAAAAGGAATGTTTTAAAAGAATTTTTAACAATGAAATAGGTTTTTAAAAAGCATGTTTTTGTATTTTAAATCTATTCTTTCCTATGTCTATTTCATATTTCTTTTTTTCTTCTTCCTCTTTCTCTACACTAAGAGAAAATATGCTGACTATATCATCCTATTGAAATGATAGGAGACCATCAGGCAATCAGCACAAATGCCTATATTAAGATCTTAAGTCAAACTCAAGAAAGAACTGCATATAATGCAAATATAAAGAGACATTGTAGAAATGATGGGAGTACTAATGAAAGTCAGATTTTTCTGATGAGAAGATTTAGGAATTATATTCCAGGTGGCTAAGGGGACACTTCACTGTCTTCACAGCCCCCTCTAGACCACAATTTCTGCTTCTCTTGTGGCTGATTCCTACTAAGTTATTGCAGCATATTTATTAGTAGGAACACAAGCAGTGTTTTGACTTGGAGCCATTATGCAAACCCAAATTTGGCACTGTATATTCAGATATCACTTTAAACCTAGAAACTTACGACTTTAATTAAAGATTCAGCATACAGCCAGCAAGATAATAAATCTGGAATTGATTCTTTAGTGTGGATTACATTCCTGTGACCTCAATGGTCACATCATCTCTCTCAGCGCTGCTAATACCATTGATGCTTCCCCCAGCTTCTCTCTCCTAACCTTCCTTGGGATATTTTCTTTTGTTCTCCCCTCTGGTCTCATATTGTTAAAAAGCTCAAAAATCTCAGAATCAATGACATAAATAATAATATCTACAGCCATATTAGGAAAATATATATAGTTCTCAGATTAAAATGAAAAAAAAATAGATTGAATCACAGTTGAATGTAATTTTACTGTTATTTATTATAGCATCTTTTTCAAACTATAACTCAGCATGAAATAGATTTTTTTTTGTTGTTTGATAGCCTTAATGTAAGCAAAAAATGAAGATTAAATAGAAACAAGAAAGGTAGGAGTTTTAACTTTTCAGTTAAAATGGAATTTGAATTCTTCTTAGTTAACAGTAAAAGTCTGAATTTACATTTTGGCACATGGGCTTCTTTTTTCTATGTTATCTAATGAACAATTCTTGCATGTAAAACTGTTGGAATACCTAAAGTATTTTTTCTTCCACTTTCCAATTTTCTAGCGCCTTCCCTGTGTCTGTTCTATTAAGATTGTGAGTAAATGTACTTGTGTAGATTTGGGGAAAAAAGTGAATAAAAATCAGGTAGAAGGAAATAAAGCCTTCATTTTTCTATGATAACATATATTAACATTTGAGAAAGTTAATAAAAATGGGAGTGGAGCTAAAAAGTCAGAATTAAAAAGAAAATCCTAGGGAATTTATCTCTAAAGCTAAGCCTGTCATTTCTCAAAAATTGCAACTTGGTGCAACTGGGATCTCAGAACAGTGGGTGCTCTTACATTTACAATCCATGCTTCAGTGACCCAGTGTGACGGGATGACTGGAGGACAGAGAGACTGCCATATTTATTTCTGTTGAAAAGTAAACCCCCCAAATGTCAATCTTAACTATTATTCTAAAAACTTATACTTGTTCCCAAGATCGTTTTTAAACAAAGAGTCAATATACTTAAACTGGCATCCAAATATCAAATTAACATGTCTTATGCATGCATATAAACAACAAATAAAAGTAAAAATATCTCAAGCATCATATATTTTGGGATAAAAGAGCCTTTTGCATTTTTTCCCTCAGTAATGAGTGTGGAGAATAAATTCTGAAACACATCTTACACAATACTGCATATATTTATGAGAGGCCTTGAGAGGCCAAAGGTAATGAGTACAGGAAAAGAGGAATTATTTGATACTCAAGTATTAAAGAAAAACCATTAAGATACTCTATGTTTCAAAATGAGATGCCCACCAAATAATATGTGTCACTGAAAGAGTGAAGGATGGGCCATCTCAAAGTATGCCAAATCGGTATATTGATTATGTCAAAGTGAAGTTTGACTTGAGAAACTAACTTTGGAAAGGGCTATTGGCCTGCAAGTTATAAAGATTCTTTTGGGAGTATGTCCTTCACACCAAGGCTAAACAATAACCTTGATCACTAGAGACTTAGTTGGAGCTACAACAAACTTGAATAAATAAACTCTGAAGTAGCCCTTATTCTCTAATAGTTTGTACCCCCTCCGTAGATCTCTTAGTATCATCCCTAGAATTTACTTCCCTGGTGCAGTTATCCATTTGTCCTGTTAGTCATTATGGACAGGATTTCAAATACTTACTATACTTGGTCTAAATTACAAAAATATTGTACTTTGGGGCTGGGATTGTGGCTCAGCGGTAGAGCACTTGCCTTGCATGCGTGAGGCCCTGGGTTCGATCCTCAGCACCACATACAAAGCAATAAAATAAAGACATTGTGTCCATCTACAACTAAAAAAAAGAAATTAAAAAAAAATATTGTACTTTGGTCATTTCTTTGAACTCTCCTGTTAAGATATCCATCCAACATGTAAAATGGGTAAAAATCATGTAAATTTCCCTTGTTAATCAGCTTACATTAATTTGGTCTGTGGATCCAGCTACAGAACCCACATAAGAACTAGAGGGGCGGGTAGAGAAGTTCTCTCCCTCTTCTACATCAATTTGTAGAAGACATTCAGTCAGACATCTGGGAAAACACTAACAATAAAGCAATTTAAAATATACTAATTGAAAACTATTTTCTAACTAAAATTGTTTCCTCCAGTTAAAATAGCGCAGTTTAACCCAACATTTTGTTTCTTACTTGTGTACAAAGTCATGGTGTGTTTCTTTCCCCTCAAGTCACTGTCCTAAGCAGCTCATCATTTCTATTATTTGCTATTTAGGAAATGTGCCACATGGTTGCATTATGGGGGAAATAATGTTTATAACTTGATTATAATTCACTTTTAACTCTAAGAAGTAGTGTTGAAATTTGCCTATGGCAACCTCAGAATACATTTGAAAGGCTCAACATTATTTCTTCAAAGCATTTTGTTTATCTTCACATCCCCTTCAGGATACTGGGTTGATAACACCAGGGCCACCAGGCTGTCATCATGACAGTCACCTTTTTGCTTTAAACCTCAACAGCTAAAATCTTTCCTTATGGAAAATAACTGTGCCAGAGAGTTTAATAAAATGTTTCGGGGGAAAAACAAAAACAAACAAACAATAAAACTCCTGTAAATTCATAATTTTATCATGAGTCTTTTTCTGAGAGAGAATTTTTGGGTTTTTTTTTCAGCCCCAAAGACCAGCTACATACCTGGTATTTTTCCATCACAGTTACTTTTGTGTATTTAATTCACTATATTGCATTTAACATGCTACATGAATACACAGGCTAAAATTGCATTTTGCACATTAAAAGACATTTTAAATGAATTTTGAATACTGGCAAATGATGTATCATTTAAGAACCAGTCTAAATCATATGATTTTCATTCCCATGCTGCGCATCTTAATGGGATGGGGGCAAACAGGATATTAGAATAGTTAATGAATAATATTTTTAATTTTCACTACTTTAAAATGGTCTATAAATTACATCTTCATGAATAGGCAGGAAATACATCCTTTTATTTATTTATTTTTTTGATGTACCAAAGATTGAACTCAGGGGCACTCAACCACTGACCCACAACCCCAGCCCTATTTTGTGTTTTATTTAGAGACAGGGTCTCACTAAGTTGCTTAGTGCCTTGCAGTTGCTGAGGCTGGCTTTGAACTCACCATTCTCCTATCTCAGCCTCCCAAAGTGCTGGGATTACAGGTGTGACTGTGCACAGCGGGAAATACATTCTTTTAAGAGCTAAAAGGCAGTAGCACTTAAGAACTTAGTTGGGTTGCTGCAAGAAATTGTCATTGTAGGGTTGAGAAAATAACATTTGGGAATATTATCTACAATATGCCTATTCTTTTGTGATTCAGTTGAATACAACAGCACTAAAAATTTCACTCTTTCTTTAAGCCAATTATGATTATGGCATGTTTTGAAAATAAAATATATTGAATAAAAGCCCCAAATTGCAAAGAGATCAATTTTTTTCATATAGTCACTGAACTGATTAGTCCCTTATTGAAAACATAGAGATAAATTAACCTCACCCAAGCAAGAAGGGACACATTTCATTACTCCAGTATTCAATTGATTCAGAACCCTAGAGTATAACCATATTTTCAGTTAGCAGGGCGGTTGACATTCAGGCTTCTTCTTAATAGCACAGTATTTAACCTTGTCACCCATTTCCTCCTGTACCTAGGTGTGTTTTCTACCATTGTTGTACCAGGATTAAAACTTCTTTTATGTCATTTGTATCAGTTAGGATTGTTTTGGTTGTAAATAACAGAAATAATATCATGTCTGAAACATTGGGAGGTTATTTATATTCACAAAAGTTTTTAGGAATGTGGTTAGCTTTGGTTCAGTTTGTTTAGAATATCATGAGGTCCAGTCTATTTTTCCCCTCTTCTCTCATTAATTACTAGCGTGAAGTCCTTGTGTTTGTTGCCTTATGAACCCTAAATGGCTGCAGAATCTTCAGACATCTTTATTATATTTAAAAGTAGAAAGCTGTATTTATAGAGAAGAACAGTTAGCAGAGGGCAGGCTAAAGGAAAAAAATTCTAGAAGTGATCCATCACACTTCTTTTGTCTCATTGGACAGAATTCTATCACATGATTACTCTAATTTATGAGAGGTTGAGAAAATATTTCTTTTTTTCCGCTGGAGTGAGAGGTAGGCAAGACCTAGGTCTGTTGTGATTGGCTTCTGAACTTGATAATCAAGAATATGTGTTGAGTGCTGGGGCTGTAGCTTAGTGGTAGAGCGCTTGCCTAGCATGTGTGAGACACTGGGTTCGATCCTTAGCACCACATATAATAATAAATGAATAAAATAAAGATCCATCAATAACTAAAATATTTTTTTAAAAAAGAATACATATCAGAGAAGTCAAAGTTAGATTTCCTATTGGTGCCTACATTTTTTAATTTTTTTTAACTCTTTCCTTTCTCTTGTCTTTTGTTATGAAATATACAGGTAATTCTCAACCCTGCTGGGCATCTTAACTTACACCCAGACAAAACCATTATAAGTTGAAAATGTCATAAAATAATGCACTTCCTCTACCAACCTATGGAACATCACAACTCTGCCCCATAGTACACTGTACAGTATTGGTTTGCCCTCTTGATCCTGTGGCTGATTTGGAGCTGATGCTTACACTGCTACCTGGCATCAGAAGAAAGAATATCAATCATGGTACATATTGTCACCCATGGGGGGAAAAATCAAAAAATCAAAGGATGGCCTCCATTAAATGAATATCACTTTTGTACCATTGTAAAGTTTAAAAAAATTCATTAAGTGAAACCATCATAATCAGGGACCAACTACAGATCCATGTGTGTTTTATATTTCATTAGACTATCTGGGCAGGGGATGCCAATTGAGATGTGAGGAAGAATGGATGGTTCTTGAAGAGCTATCTGTAAGCTATAAAAAATCCATAGTATGAAGACATTCCTATAGCAGTATCTGACCCTGAACTCAGAAACTGGAGCAAGTCTCCCCTTAAAAGTTATAGCACCCTAACTTATCCAAGGACAGAAGACAAAGACAGCTGTAAGGATGCATAGCAGTCACTGTATACCACCCAGTCTCCTCTGTTATGCAAAATCTTCTTAGATTGAAAATCTGTGCCATAAAACACTGTCTCAACTACTCTTCCAAAATCTTCATATGCTCATAGGGATAATCTTTTTCTTTGACATTATCCATCTATGGAAATTTAATTTCTTTGTTCAGATAAAATTGCTGAACAAAGTTTCCACTCTGGAAACCTAACTTTTCTTAAAACCTTAATATATTCAACCCTGTAGTTTGCTGACCTTCAAAACATTCTCCTTGTCTTTTAAGAATTTCCATTACTTGCTTAGAATTTTATAACCCACATTCTGCCACTTATAAATCTGTGCAGAGGACTTGTCTAACATTGACCTAAATGTCTCCCATCTGCTTTATCAGCATTTCCTGCGTATCTACCACACTCCATTACCCACTGGATGACCCCCAAGGACTCCCAGTTAGATCACTCCAGTCCTAGTGGCTTTCCAAGACTTTAAGATCAGAATGCTTTGTGTTTCTGCAAACCCTTTTTACCTTCCTCCTCTCCTATGTTTTGAGTCCTCCTGAATAAGATCATTCTTCTTTTCCCAGTACTTCTGCACCAACCACCAAACTAATTTTCACTCTTGTTTCCTTAGCACATTCTATTGATTCCTTTTGACTCTCACTCCACATTGTTTGGAATGACAATATTTCAGCAGGACAATGGATTTGTGGCTGTTAGAGGCCAACTTTTCTAGAGCACACTTCTGGAACATTTATATATACTCCTTCATTTGATCCTCAGAACTGTAGATAGTCCTTAAAAAATCTTTTCCACCTACTGGTTAAATGTTCTTAGGAGGACTTGGGCAGGTCTGTGGCTTCAGCTCAGCTCTTTACACAACCAGGTCATGCAATTGCTGCTTATGTTATGAGCTGTTTCTCCATCAAAATCTAGTTTCATGATTACAGAGGTTAACATCACAGTTTACCATGAAAAAAATCTGTTCACTTTTTTTGTTTAGATTCCTGCTATAATCAATCATCCTTACCTAGGATATGCAGTAGCCATTTTCTTGGGCTTCTCTCCTTCAAATTTTTTTCACTCCAATCCATCCATACTTTTTAATGTCTTCTTGAAACACTGATCTGAACATGTTTTCAGTTATTCTAAATATTTCCATCAGGTCCACGTTCCTATTATATTCATTCTCACCTCTACGTTTGGCCTTAAGTACTTACAGCTTTCTGCATGTAAACTCATTCATTTCCCAGCCTCATCTTCCTTCCTTCTGCATGCCTTCTATCTGTCTGGTTGTCTAAACCATTCTTCTGCCTATGTTCCTTGTTCTTTATTTTCTTCAGTTTGAAAGGATAAAGGCTTCAATATGTACCTGCTGAACCCTGTTCTTTTATATAAGGCACAGAGTAGATGCAACTTCTTTGTTTTGTTTTGTTTTGTTTTGTTTTGTTTTCATCCTAATGCAATGCACTCTGTTCTCTGCCTTGTCCCTTTTTGATAGCTAATGCCACTCATATGGCACTTTTCAATTCATTCTTTCTTTTTTGGTACCAGAGATTGAACTCAGGGGCACTTGACCACTGAGCCACATCAGCAGCTCTATTTTGTATTTTATTTATACACAGGGTCTCACTGAGTTCCTTAGCACCTCACTTTTGCTGAGACTGGCTTTGAACTTTGATCCTCCTGTCTCAGCCTCCCAAGCCACTGGGATTACAGGTGTGCTACTGTGTTAGCTTCAAATACTTTCTTGGGAAGGAATTCTTCAAAGCATTCCTAATGTGTACATCATTGTGTTATCTTTTAAACTACTTAATAATAAGGAAATAAATGAACATTTTTCAATTTACATGTAGCTTCTAATCAATAAATTCTGTTGAAAAAATGAAAAACATTTAAAAATCCTTGATTAAAAATACTTTACCTAATTAAGTTAATCAAACATGAGACCTCAAAGACAAAATCAATAACTATGGGAGATGTTAAAATGTTACCAGAAATAAAATATTAATAGCAAGATGAGACTAAAATCACAAGAAATACTAGGTACAATATTTGCCATACTGTAACTTTGAGCAGTAAGGGTAATAACAGTCACATAATCTTATTTCTCACCTTTTTAGACAGTTTCTCTAAGCTATACACTTAGTTGGCTATGACATTTTAGACGTTACCAGAAAAAGAAAATCTACTACCTCTCCTGTTGAGTAACTCAAATACTTAATAACACTCAAATTGATATGATATTGCAAAAGAGAATGGACAGATTAGAGGCCAGGAGTAAAATATAGGCATTAACAGAAAATTATACCTTAAGAAATGAAATGTGTTTCCAAATGTATGATTTGTTTCTTTTTTATATCAGTGGTTTTCAAAGTGTGATTCTTGATGGAGCAGGAGCAGTATCAGCAGCACCAAAGAAAGAGTTAGAAATGGCCCCTGACCAATTGAGTTAGCACCATGGTGGGATACAGCATCCTGTGGTTTATCAGTTCCTCCAAGTAAAAACCATTGACTTAGATAAACACTATAGTGTCCTTCTGCCTGTTCATAGATTCATCTCAAAATTATAACATATAATATATAATCAGTAAATATTTAAGAAGAAATATCCATTTTTCTTTGCAGAGAAAATTCAATTTTTCTCAACGTGGTTTGGTAGCCACTGAATTGAATGGTGTTAATGAAATGGACTTATGTTTATTTATCCAGCTAATTAAGCTGTATTCATTGAGCACCTTTCTCTGACACATTTATTTCCTACTTGCCCCATGCCCATCCCTAGTCTCATTAGATAGTGAGCTTCCAGAGAGACCCATCTTCACACTTGATGATTGTGGAACACATAGATTCAAGACAATCAGATATAAATAAGACAAATGGGTTTCCTGCCCCATGGAACTTACATTCTAGTCAGCGAAATGTAGCAAAAACAAATAGCATAAAAATTTCTCACTGAAAAGGAGTAACTGGTGCCTTAAAAGAAAAGAGACAAACAGGCTTTAGATGTCTGGTCAGAGCAGGCCTCTCGAAGGAGTTGACATTTAAGCTCAGACCTGAAAGTGAAGAAACAGCCTGAAGAAGACTGGAGGGAGGGAGAACTTTCCTGGCAAAGAGCGAAGGGGCCAAAGCTCTGAGCAGGAAGAAGACTTGGCGTGGCTGTAAGGAACTGTCAGTGTATCTGTGCTTAATTAGTGAGCAGGAGATTGGCAGGAGATGAAGTTCCAGAGTTAGTAAAGGGTCAGAAAACTCAGCCTTCTGAGCTGTGGCAAAGAGTTGGCTGAAAAAAAAAAAAAAATGCAGTCTCTGTTTTAGGATCAAATGAATCTACAAAGTGATAGAACATAATTCACACTTCTTCAGATCATGATTTTTCTTAAAGCAAAAGTAGTTAAGAGCAAAAGGGGGAAATCTAATTAATAGGTAATGAGCCTTTAACACAGAGAAAGGTAATTTACTGTCAGTTTCGCATTATAATTCTTCAAGTGTTTTATTATTGGTCAATATATGTCTGACTAAAAGCTCTGTTCTTCCCTTTGGTATATTTGTAACCTCAGAAGAATTTCAACATTTTGAGCATGAAAGTTCAAAATGCCAGCTTTTACCATCTGCTCCTTAAGACTGAGTATTGGACACCATGGAGAATTAGGATAAACCTGCCTAAAAATACAGGATTATAAAGAATAAACGACTGTTGGTTGAAAATTCTATTTCCTTTAGTCTCCCAAACCTCAGACAAACTATGTGTACCATTTAGAAGCTGGGTTTCATGGTCATTGAAGATGTACAGAGGCATAGAACATCTTTGTCAGTGATTCCTTTAGCCCTTAGCTAACTTGCTACACTTGATGATAGATGATTAAATACTGTCTTGAACTTGAAAGGGAGAAAACCAAAATTTCCCACCTTGCTTGTGTAGTAACGTCATAATGGTACAGTGTTATTATTTTAAAAGGTTTAGTTGCTTTTCTTTTTAAGTATTAAATGAAACTATCTGCTTGGAATTCCCACAGAAATAAAACCATACCCATGTTTTACTTATCCACAAATATATATGTTATTATGTATTTTATATATATATGTATATACATATATATATTCAGTTTATTATATATATGTATATACATATATATATTCAGTTTTCTGCTTAAAAAGGTTTTGTAAGCTTGTGATTTTATTCCAGAAAACACTCAGTCACAAGCAGTATGATGCTCCCTTTCACCACTGGGGCACGGGTGCAATGCTTTTGTTTGCTATATAATTAAATTGCACAAGTATAATAACATGCATTTGTACACTAGCTCCTTACTGCTAGCCTCTTTTTACCAAAATCTTATATTATTTCTACACTTAAAAATATGATCTTTTTTTTGAGAGCATAACACATTCTCCTTAATTGTGTTCTTGTCTGCTTTTAAAAAATAACTCTATTTTCTGTTTTCAATAACATAGATGGATTTTTTTCACTTTCTTGCTTTTAACAGAAAGCAATGCTTGAATGCATTAACTTGGTACTATGCAAAGATCAGAGTCATAGTACAACTCAGGAAATATTATTTTTAGGTTAAATTTTAAGGGGTTATATAGTATTTGATAAAAGTGACTCAAGTTTTGTAAATTCTGTATCTTCTTTTTTAGCTTATTTTTTGGTGGGATGAAATAACAGTGTAAGAAATATACTTCCTTTTATAATGGCCCTTGTTAACATTTCCATATCTGAATCTTCTTTAGAAGTTTTCAAAGAAATAACGATTCATTTGCTATTGAGGAAAGACGAAGTAAATCTCCTGGCATTTTTCTGACTTTGTGATAATGTTTTTGATGTGCCTCATTAAAAGAATCAAATGCTTAGTTTTGTTACTAAAGTGTAGCACAAATCAATTCATATAAATTAAATGGTGCCTGATTAAAATAATAACCCTAATAAAATAGGCATTGATAGTTTTGAAACATTCTGTACTCTTTTGATAATAAAAGGACACTAATACACCTTGGTTTCTCCGATCTAATCCCTTTTTAAAGGAAATGTCAAACCTTATAATTCAGCAAGATGGTACTCATTGTAATGATAGACTATAGCTAAAACATCAAACAAGTAATCTAATTTCATCCAGTAACTGTTAATTTGAAAGAAAATATAACTCAGCAATGTAAAAAGCAAGAGATCTTTTTTTATTATAGTTGATTAGTACTATGTAGAATTTTTTTTTTTTTTTTTTTTTTTTTTTGCCACAGGCTTCTTTAAACGCTTTTACATAACTGTGAGATGTCATGTCAACTCTAAAGGAGTTGAATTAGCATTATTAAAAAATCAGGTTGATTAATCATGTCAGAATAATTGAATGTTTGCAAATATGATAATGTATGGATATTCTTCATACACTCTGGTGATATGAGAAAAAGAAGGAGAGCCCAATAAGAATTCAAAAATTATATAAAGGGTCTTATGATATAAAACTATATTAAAATGTATTCAAAATGACTAATGTTAAGCTCTGTACATAGTTGTTTTGCTTTAAATCTAATTATTTTCTGTTCAGTAATTTCATTTTTAGTTACATGGTAAATATTTAACAACACAGAAAATTAACATTTCAAGTTTTAAATATTATAAAATGGATTATCTCCAAATTACACACTCTTTTATTTTCACTCCATACTATTTTTTAAAGTTTCCTCATCATCTTGTACTATATATTCACTTAACAAAATTAATAAATTAGATGAAGGATATCAGTGGAAAAACTTCAGGTAGAATGAAAGTTCACTAATCCAAAAATTAATATTTGAACTAAATAGGAATATTACCTCAAGATAGCAACACTACAATTATCCTTTTAAACAAAAGATAACTTTACATTCATTTGGAACATGTACTGACATGGATTTCTAATTTTTATTAGAAACATTTAGTTAGTTAACAATATTTTATATTAATGTGTTCACAAGCCATTGCTGTCTTAAAATCTCATTTATGTTATATACCTAGCATTTTATACCAATATTTAAATATATTTCATTTGTAACTTACTCTTCAATTTTTCCCTTTGTACCAAGCAGACAAATAATTTTCTAATTTGTAAATTCATAGTTATATTGCTCAATGAAACATCAACTATTTTCTGTTGTGTGTCTTGCAAAGCTGAGTTTTTAATCTGAAAACTTTTGATTTATATGACTCATATTCAGCAATATGAGACCAATATGGGAAAAGCCAAGAAATGGCTAATCATACAAATCAACCTTTCCTTCTTTATACCTGTACAAAATATAGTCCCCACTACCTGCATTGTGGTCTGTCTTTGGACTGAGTATTATTTGACAAAGAATTTTTCAATGAGTAAGGTCTTCTTTTTAATTCCTTCTCCCACATTCCCTGTGTCCAGATACAAAATAGTATCCTAGTACGAAAGTGAATTATATAACAGTTTCCCTGGTTTCAGCCCAAATTGTTTCTGTGACCAAAACTTTACCATTACTGAACAATTCATTTTTCCTTGAAAGCATGTGTTGCCCTGAGACACCTGTATACATATTCACTAATCCACCTCCAACTCTATTCATATTTATTTTTCTGATTTGCTTCAGCTCACCAACTTGACAAAGAATTTCATTCCCATTTCCTTATTTGTATTTTCTGGCGAAAACTAAGATTAAAAAATAGACAATAGTTTAAGTACATTCGAATTTATTTATTTATTTATTTATTATTTATTTATTCTAATTAAGTATATATGACAGCAGAACACATTTTGATTCATTGTACACAAATGGAGCACAACTTTTCATTTTTCTAGTTGTACACCATGTAGAGTTGTACATATGTGAAGTCATACATGTACCTAAGTTGTACATATGTGAAGTCATACATGTATTTATGTTCATCTCATTCCACCATCTTTCCTACCTCCATGACATTTTAGTTTGTAATAAAGATTTTTTAAATTTTTATTTGTTCTTTTTAGTTATACATGACAGTGGAGTATATTTTGATATATTTATACAAACATGAATTATGTCTTATTCTAATTAGGTTCCCAGTCTTATGGATGTACACAATGTGGAGATTCAGTGGATTCAGTGTGGTGTATTCATATACGTACATAGGAAAGTCAAGTTAGATTCATTCCACTGTCTTTCCTATTCCTATCTACCTTCCCTTCCCTTCTGGAATTTTTAGCACAAGTTGTTATTCATCAGTATTTGAATGAAATAATCAGTATTTTGCCTTTGCCACATATGCTAATGAAATAAACTCAAAAAAAATAATCACTCTCCAAAAGGAAATACTTTGTGTTCTCTTTTATTCTTTTATTTGATTTTCTTTTTTTGGTAGTAATGTTATAGATACTATTTCCTGGGGCCTGGAAACTCACAAAATCTTCCCAAATAAGAACTGATATTTTTACTTTATCAGTGCATAAACAGGAGCTGAAAAAAGTTCAGCAACTTGCAAAATATACAACAGCTGGTAAGTGGTAGAGACAGTGTGTAAATACTGCTTTATGTAAAATAAAAGCGGGAATTCTTTCTCCTCTATAGTATGCACACCAAGTTAATTAAATGTAACCAATTTATTATATCCAAATATGTAAAATTCATATAACTTTCTGAGTTTTAGGATGTTCCAAATATGTTTTAGGATTACTCCTGTGAATTTTCCAAAATAGTATTTATGAATAGTTGATCTGTTCTTTCTTTTTCCCCTTCCCAATATATCATATAGTCAAAATATTCTTTTTCTAAAAGCTTCTTCTTATTTACAAATCAATGTGGGTTGATTTTTGTTGTTGTTGTTGCTTGTCTGTTTGTTTTTTAGCTGAAAATCATTGGTAATTTCTCCATCTCAGAAAACTGAAAATGTAGCATTCTGGCCTTTGTCAGTAATGACATTAACATTGACTCAACTCACCTCTCTTTCCACCTAAAATGTTAGGAAAACCATCTGCGAAGGAGCAGCAGTGTAGAGCATGACATTCATTAGAATGCAATTGACATTTTTCCTGAAAATAAAACTTTCTAAAATTTATCTCAGCAATTTTCTGATAAGAGTACATATAAAGGCTTGAAGCATTTTTATTGTTAGTTTAAGAGGAAATGTGCTATTTGTGACTGTTGGGGAGTCATGATCTAGACAGCCACATCAGTTTGCTATTTTAACAGGATTAACTGGTCTCAAGGCTCCTAGAACTGGAAGAGGGTCACTTAGGAGGAGAAACAGGCTTGATTAATATAACTTCTCCTAACACGGCTTAGAAAGAGTATCTATTTTCCACAACCAGAGTTACAGCACATGATTTCTGTTGCATTATTCGATAAGTAGAATTTTAAAGGGTGTAATTATAATACCTTCACACATCATGGGATAGATGGAAATGAAAAATACCAAATAATACTTTGCTAATCTAAGATGCTTTATATCATTTCATTTGCATGCTATAAATATTGTTTCCTGAGAAGTGGTTTTAGAGCTGGCTGCTTTACTTCCTCAGTTTTTACATTTTTTATAGTAGCCAGCCCCATACGTACACATTAACCTGTCCTACGAATCAGCTTAAAATATCTTTCGTCATTTTAGCTAGTATAACATGGATCAAAATAGAGGCATTTAGAGCATTGACTTAATATTGAAATTTTGCTAGAGTGCTTTCCGAGTCAGTAATTGCACCTTCTCCCTGAAGTATATGGTATTATATTGATCCCAGATTCATCACTCACAGCTAGTCAACCACTTGACTCTATTGACAATGGCAGTGGAAAGTACGGCAGGTAGGAAGCATTAGAGTACTTACGGTTTCCTTCTGGTTTCACACTTAGCATTTTCTAATTTGATACTGTGAATGGCTGCTGAAATTGGGAATGGGGTAGGGAGAAGATTTGGGAGGGTGGTTATTTGAAGAGATTTTCCTATGACAGTTTTTTTTTTTAATTTGTTATCACATCAGCCATATTAAAGTAAAATATTTCAGATTCTTTCCTCTATACTCACACGTGTTCATGAACAGTGTTATATTTCTAATAGGCTCTTCTGTTCCCATTTGGGGATAACAGTTGAGAATAAAACATCATGAAGAAACGAATGCTGGAAAAATCTTAAATATAATTATATGTATTATGTCTTTTCACCCCTCTCTCCTATTTCGGCTGTGTTAGTGTGGACATCAGACAATCATATGCCTTCTCTGAATTACTGCCTATCAATTGACAGGATACTCTACAAAACTTTTAAGATAGCTTTACTTTATGCATCATAGACAAAGGTCTTTTTGATCTCATATTTTCTGAGTTACAGGTAGGGGATAGGCCCCATTCCCTTCATCAGGAATTTGTTAAAAATAGTTTGTAGCATTTATTTGTACATTTATTTAACAAGTTCTCTGTGTTTGATGTTTTAAAATGTCCATTGAACCACATATGGGGAATACAAAGAGGAATAAAATGAACTTCCCACCCTAAATGGATTTATGAGCTAGTAGGGTAGTGAAAGTTTCATACAAAGGTAACCAAAGGATAACATGATAGGTTTTCAGGTTTTCAGAATCAGAAAGATATATTATATAATGCTGACATAAAATATAAAGCATATTATCTATGGATTGGGGAAAAACTCCTCAGAAGACTCTTATTTCATAGCATGAAATCTCATCTCATCAAATCACAGAAACTGCAGTTGGTACTACTAAATTTCAAAGTTGACAAGCACCATATAAGGAGAAAGTTATCAAAAGTCTATCTTTGAGAATCAGAGAAACTGGAAGTGGACTTTTTTATAGAATAAAATTCAGTGGAAATAACATCCTAATTAAAGTAAGCAATAATAATTTATAAGACTTGTACATTACCTGAACTGTTATCCTTCTACCATTGTAAGTAGAAATTGAACCATTCTTATGCTCATAATAATGGCCTTTAATATAGTTTAATACTGACGTTGAGATTTGACTGAAATTCCTGGCTGGTTTCTCTCAGAAAAGAAAGGGCTAAATATGAATTATTCCCAAACTAAAATCATATTTTGGCACTATTTATCATCCAGATGGATAACAGTAAGCAACTCTATTCAACAGGTTAACTAATTTATTTGTCTAGGGGTACATTTTGCAGATGATTTATCCTGGCAAACCCACTGGGAAGCAGTCTGCTCATGATTTTATATTCCACAAGAGTCATATTAAAGTCTTCTGATGCTTGGAGCAGATGACTGACAACTCAACCCCAGATTCTTCTAGGAAATGACACCTTTTTCTTCACTTCCCTCCTATCCTTCACATGTCCTCTGCTTTCCTCTTTAACTCTCTTCCTTCTTCCTTTCTGTAAAACTAGGATTTGACATTCAAGCATGGAGTAGATCCAAACCTATTTTGATAAACACAAAATTTATCCCTGACTGTAGGGGGTCATTTTATAACTCTTTCCATTAAATATTTTCCCTCCATTAAAAATTTAAGTGGTTTTGGAATTACATGGACTTGCATTCAAGAGATGGCTTTGACTCATTAACAAAAATAATTTATACTAACTTTTTAACCTCACTGAGACCAAAGTTCTTTAATCCAAACAAGAAAGACAATAATTTTTACCTCATAAGAATCTTGTAGAATTGAAATAATAATACTGAAATCGACTTGCACAGTTGGGCCTATAAGAGACACCTGGTTAATTTTATAATCTTTCTTTTGTCTTCATTTGAAAAATTTAGTGCCTCATTTATTAGGAAAGCAGAACAGTGTAATTTATCACATTTTCCTTTTCACCCTGTCAGAAAGTAAAATTTGTGTTTATGTCTCTTACATTTTATGGATTACAATTAATGTTACAGTCATCTACCATACCACATTTCATTATTTAGCTCTTATTTTATTCCTCATAATAATTCACTGTTTTCTGTCTTATCAAAAATATTGAAATATTTAAGTATTAAGAGCAAATAAGGATAACTTCCTTGGGTGTCAGTTTCCATAAATACTTATAATGAGTATAAACTCAGATAACTTTCAATTCTAAAAATCTATGGTCCTAGTTTAAAATAATAGTTTACTTTGAAAGTGATTATTATAATAATATTTCAAGCACTATAATATATACTCTTTGATGATGGCTGAAAAATCAAGGGATTGAATGATCCCTAGGATTCCAAAATCATTTAATGCTTCATCACTTCAAGGAGTTTGCCATATGGTTATGAGAGAAGCCATGTACAAATAAGAAAGTGAGCAATTCAAGTGTTAAGCAGTAATAAAACAGATGCCGTCATTATTTACCTAACAAATGTGACAGAGAAACTTTGCTAGTCCTTTTAGTGCAAAGAATCCATCACAGAAGAGAATATCCCTTTCCAAACTGTGTTGCGTGAAAAATTCCATTCCCATAAGTTACTCTATGATAAACATGAGAGAAGTGTTTGATATTGAATAAATTAGAGAAATTTTTTCTTTAAAAAAAGGGCACAATTTATTACTGTGGGACCTTCCAGAACATTTAATCTATAAGGAATTTTTTCATGCTCATGTGAGCCTGTAAACAAATTTTTTTTGAGCAGCACTTATTAACATCTCTTGATTTGAGCTTGAAAAGTGTTGATTAAAGAGAATAATTGGAGATAAGACTGGAAAAGTAATTTGGGGACAGACTGTGGATGGCCTTGAGTGCGAGATTAAGTGATCTGTGCATAAACCTGTCAGTACTGGACATGGCAATACCTGATAATATAGGCTGTGGAGTTAGACAGTTGGGCTCCACCAAGCTAAACCACATCCTGGAAGCTGATATCAAGAATGTTGCTTATGGGCTGGGATTGTAGCTCAGCAGTAGAGCGCTTGTCTTGCATGCGTGAGGCCCTGGGTTCGATCCTCAGCACCACATACAAAAAATAAAATAAAGACATTGTGTCCATCAACAACTAAAAAAATATTAAAAAAGAATGTTGCTTATGAGCAACTCAGTGAGACCCTTTCTCTACATAAAACACAAAATAGGGCTGGGTATGTGGCTCAGTGGTTGAGTGCCCCTGAGTTCAATCCTTGGTACCAAAAGAACAAAAGGAATTGCTTATTGGTAAACCCCTGTTTTAAAATCTCATTGAGTATTTGTTTATTAGAAGTTCTATTGAAAAACTGTTGTAAAAATTAAATGAGTTAATAGATGCAAAACTGCTATTTATCAGAGCCTAGCCAGAGCAAACAACCTAAAAACATTTATAAATCATTAATAGATAGTGATTAAACAATTTCATGCAAATAAATGTGTGTTTATTTTTCATTGCTGTGACCAAAATATCTGATGACAACAATTTCGAGAATGAAAAGTTTATTTTGGGCTCTTGGTTTCAGAGGCTCAGTCTACAGTCAGCCAATTCCATTGCTCTGAGCCAAAGTAGAGACTGAACATCATGGCAGAAAGGCATGACAGAAGAAGCCTGGTCAATTTATGGAATCTGGGAAGCATTGCAAGAAAGGAGTAAGGGAAAAAATGTTGTCCCCCAAGGTCATGGCCTTAATGACCTACTTCCTCCAGCCACATTACTGTCCAATATTTCATTTAAATTATTAAATCTTCTAATGATTATCCACCAAATGGCTCAATCCATTGATTAGGTCAGAGCTCTCTTAATCTAATCATTTCACTTCTGAATATCCCTGCATTGTCTCATGATCTTTTGGGGAACACCTCATATCCAAACCATACAAAATGTCATCATAAAAGTAATGCTTTAGCAAAGTTAATCTTTTATCAAAGAAGAAATATTTGCTTCCAAACTTTGGATGTAGTTATATAAAGCAGGAAAAGTATGGAATTTCATATGGTACAGATGTTATTTACAACATCATTATAAATGGAAAGTTTCTTAAAGACCTGGAATCTAAATCTCTATTGAAAAATTAGGTGTGTAACTGCTTTCAAACAAGGTAGTTTTATTTGATTAAATGGTACCTTGTAAATATTTTCCCCCAAATACTTGTGTGTATTGTTTGAATGTGAGGTGTGTGTGTGTGTGTGTGTGTGTTCCAAATAATTTTCAGGATAAAGGATTTTTTACTATTTAATAACTCGGCTGCTTCACTTTGAGGGTTTTATTTTGGCTGTTCACTCTGTCATTTCTGTGGCATTTGTAATACCTTTTGATTTAATTGGAAATTGGAACTGACTTTTTAATGAAAGAAGTTTTCCAATAAGAGGATATTTTGAAAAAGTTAATTTTTGTAATCCTTGGCATGTGAGAGCTATTTTTTTCCTCCAGTGTGTGACATTAGTTTGAATACATTAAAATAAGCTGAATTTTATTAAATAGAAGATTTTAGTTTAGGAGAACATAACTACTAAAAACAGTTGTGAAAATTAATCATTTTTTTAGAAGATGTTTTAGCATTCAACACATTTATTTTCAGGCATATTTAATAAGAGGAATGTGAAAGTATATCTAGGACATAGATTAAAAATAATAAAAAATAGGAAGTAATGCCTGCTTATTATTATTATTAGAATATTAGACAGTAAATTACAAACTATATAATTAAGTTAGATTATATTAAAGATATTCTATGTAAGGATCTATATTTTCTGATAACATTAAAAAACATACCGGTTGGATCAACTTCATTTTAAGTACTCTGATCTAAATGGTAATTAAGGTTTCCTTCAGAACAAAAACAACAACAAAAAGATACAAAATTGGCATTGGAATTGTAAACAGTAATAGTGATAGTTAAATTTAATTTGTTGTATATTTTTGTAGTCATCACTGAAAATTGAGATATATGAGTAGAATTGAAATATTTCAGCTAATACAGTACTCAAACCAGTGTATGAACATGTAAATGCACTATAAATGTGTCATTAATTCTATATTTTAAGCTGACTTTTAATGTTCATATTTTATAATATTTTAAAACATTTTTCCCATGTTATGCTGTTTCTTGAGCGATCTAATATGAATCAGTTCTGAAATATACTCAAGGTTTGACTAGAACTAATTCCCTGCTTTTAGAATTCTCAGGATGAAGGATTCTCTTTGATGAAATGATTGGCATCACTTAAGTTGGTGTGAAATAGAATAAAATGGGACAAAATTATATATTCTTATTCAAGAATAGGTACTTTCAGTAAAACATATTACTTAAAATGTAGGCAGGTAGAGGAAAATGTCTTTAGTGAACAAATACTATTAACTAAGGCCAATTAAGCATGTTATCTTCAAAGTTCTCTATAGCAAGAGAGAAGAAAAGAAAAAAGAAATATAGGAAGGAAGACAGGAAAAATAAGAAAAATTATAAAATACAGTTTTGTAAAAAAATTCTATCAAAAGGATGGAATATGTCACTTCTAGTTTACATTATTCTCTCTTATGTCTTCATCTTATGATGCATCTTCATGACAGAAATTTGTCATAAATTATTTTTTTGGTACATCTCAGTTCAATGATTTGATATATTTTGTTCTCTGTGACCTATTTACTGGAAAACAGTAACCTGGAATGATCTCTCTGGGTTTTAATCACAGAAATATTCAAACTGATCAAAGAAATCAGCACTCCACAAATTTCTCCTCTGACATCAAATATACCTGTGCAACTGAAGACTTAGGAAACAGGATGGCCTATTTATATAGCTTTTGCCTAGTGTCCAAAACTGAAAGTATTTATGAAATGCTTAAGTATTTATCCCAAAGGAATTATTTTGCATTCTGATTTGGCTGGAAAAGATGAGGTAGGAGAAAGGGGAAAGCACTGGTGGAGAACAAGGTTGCCTGAGTACTTTTGCTTTCTCCCTAAGATGCCCTATAGATATCGCCCCTTCACATTACTCCACTTTATTCTCCTTTAGAGATAAGTTTAATGGTAATTGTCCTAATTTGGTCATATGTATCCAATTAGACAAATTATCTTAATTATTTTCCTTTTTAGACTTCTCTGTTTTCTCTATATATCAAGTTGCATTATTCTGATCTCCCCATTTATTAATGATGAGTGGTCTGGATATGCACACTGGCATACTAGAATTAATAAATTCTCTGCTGGATGATGATCTCAAGTTTAGCATTATCCAGACAAGGCATAGTTGTTATGCCTGTACTCTTTTACCTTCCTGCTTGTAAAAACTTCATGAACACTTTGTAAATGCACTAAAACACTAATCAATTAGGAAGCAAATGCAAAATCCTTCAAGAATTCTGAACAACTTTGATAACATTCCCATTTTCCCGTTGTTTTTTCACCTCAAATAATTGCTAGATAAATACAAATGTATACACATACACACACACTCATTCTTTCCCAATAGCTCCCAAAAGTCTTACTGTGTTCCTGTATTAACTTTAAAGAAATATAAAATATTGTGTAAATCAGATATGGGTGAGACTCAAGGCAAAATTCATCCTCAAGCAAATTGCTCTATAGCTATGAGAATATGGAATCGAACAATTTATGTATTTCCAAAATACAGTGGTAGAACAGATATAGGATAGACATTTCCATTTTAAAAAAGAGTAACAGAATAAAAAAAAAGAAGAAGAATAAATAACAGGTCTCAGTTATTTGAAACCAGTAGGGCCAACAACATTGAATCTTAAGGTTTAAGAATGATCTTTCCCGTTGTGATGGTGCACGCCTGTAATCCCTGTGGCTCAGGAAGCTGAGGCAGGAGGATTGTGAGTTCAAAGCCAGCCCCAGCAAAAGCAAGGTGCTAATCAACTCAGTGAGACCCTGTCTCTAAATAAAATACAAAACAGGGCTGAGCATGTGGCTCAGTAGTGAAGTGCCCCTGAGTTCAATCCCTGGTACCCCCCACTCCCAAATGATCTTCTTTGACTCTGTGTCCTGCCTTCCACACTAGTGCATGGGCTGGGCCCTTTAGACTTCAGGCAGCCCCCTTTTTGTGAAGTCGTTGGAAAGAGCTCATGCTTCACTCTCATGCACAGTCTGCAGATTTCCTAGGCTGGCAGTGCATGTTGATGAGGCTGCTAGAGTTTGGAGTCTCATGGGTGGCTCTGACCCTATGATTCCACTAAGCTTTTTCCTAGTAGGAATTCATTGCTGAGACTCTGAATCTACAGTATATCTCTGCTGGGGCCTGAGACTTTTTTTGATATCTAAGCAGCACTATAGACACTGCAAAACCTTATTGCGAGCACCCTCTGGGTGAGCCCCGAAGTCCTAGAGGTACTCTGAGATCCTTCCTTTATACCATTCTTCCCTCAAAGCCCTAGTACTTTAGATCTGTAATGGAAGACATCACCCCCAAAGATCTCCAAAATGCCTTCAGGGTCATTCGCCTATTGTCTTGATAAATAATATCTGATCTCCTTCCTTCCATACTATTCTCAAATGGTTGCTTGGCCACACCCTTGATTTTCTCTCCTGAGTACAAGTTGTTTTTGTTTGTTATTATTATTGTATGGCCAGGCTGAGAATATTCCAAATCTTTACATTCTGCTTCTCTTTTATTATAAATTCCGTCTTTAAACCAGTGTTCTTTCATCTTTCATTTTGCTATCTGAAGGCAAGAGAAGCCACACAACACCCTGAACACTTTGATGCTGAAGCTGTCTTCTTGCCAAATATCTCAGTTCATTGTGCCTAAAATGTACCTTCCATAAAGTCCTAGGAAATAGTATATGATTCAGCCAAATTCTTAACCATTTTATAACAAGAATGACGCTTCCTTTGGCTTCCAGTTCCTTGTTCCCCATTTTCTATTTGAGAATGCATCAGAATGGCCTTTACTGTTCATATTTTTACTGACATTCTGTTCACGGGCATTTAAGCAATCTCTAATAAGAAAAAGGCTTTCTCTATAGCTTCTCTGTTCTGAACCCACATGAGAATCACCCTTAATGATCTGTTCTGATATCACAGGCTTATTCCAGCATTCACTTCAAGGTGTTACAGCTTCTACCCATTACCCAGTTCCAACGACACATTTTCAGGTATGTGTTATAGGAACACTACTTCTCCGGCATGGATTTCTATCTTAGTCTGTGCTGCTATAAAAAAAGACCACAGACTCCGTAGTTTATAAAGAACAAAAATGCATTTCTCACAGTAAGAGAGGCTAGAAAGTTGAAGATCAAGTTGCCAGCATCTGGTAAGGACTCTCTTGCTGTGTTCTCACTTAATGGAAGACAGAAGGCAATGGGGGTAATTTCCTTAGTCAAGCACTTTTATAAGGCGCCTAACCTCATTCATGAGGGAGGAGTCCTTATGACCTCATCACGTCTGAGAGGCCGTACCTCTTAATACTATCATGTTGGCAACTTTGGAGGGTCACATTCAAATCAAAATAGGGCATTATGATCTCTTCTAGGAATCAGAGAAAATTTCTTCATTTTTTTTTTTTTCTGAGCTCAATAATCATTTCTAGCTAATAAGGCTGACAAGTTCTGGTTTATGAAACAATCTTAGGCATTCTTAGATCTGCCCTGTACACTTTATAAATGTGTAAAGCATGCATGACTTGAGAGGGATTTTAAACTTGGTATCAGGTTCTCTGTTGTTTCAATCTCCCATTGAATCAATTCATATTAGTGGCAATCAACTAGTGACTTTAGTGGGGGTTCAGATACCCCATCATGAAAGCGCCTCCTTGGAAAGTTGCCCTGAGATTTGATGTGGCTCTGCCTTTGCTCCAGGTACTCAAGGCATCCATGGTATGAAATTTCTTTTCTGTCAATTGCCTCTTGTTTTCTAGCATGATAGTTGAATATTGTTCTACAGCAAAAATTTCTAGGTCTGATTTCTTTTGCCTCTTTTATGCTGTGTCTCTATATGTCACTCACCTTCTCCATGTTTCAGTTTTGTTATCTATAAGGTGGTCCTTGTGGTAACTAAGTGGGTTAGTATCTTAATTCTTAGCATACAGTAAGCTCAAAGTCAATGTTAGATCATTATTTTTACTACATGTATCAGTGGGTTATGCACAAGAGTGTAACATTAAGACAGTATTTCTTCCATATTTGTAAATGTCTCTTCACAAAACATGTTCTTTTCTGGTCAATGACAAAAGTTAGTTATTCACAGATATAAGACCAGGGTGGTTGAAATCTCTGGAAAGGCCTCATAAATAGCAACCATCTTCCCCATAAGGCTTCCAAACAGTGTGAGAAATTAAAAAAAAAAAAAAGTGTGAGAGATGGAGGCCAAAACATACTCATGACTAAAAGGAAGGGTCTGCCCCAATGACATACTGAATTCTTCTCCCTGCCAGAAGATTGCTTCTACTAAGAAATAAGGAGCTCACAGCAGTATAAATGGTTCATTCTTCTCATCTTCTGAGAGGACAATCTTCTACTTCCCCTGTGGTAGAGTAATGAGAGAGAGGATAGTTAACATTGTTCTGTTTGTCGAGATGACTACAGTTGGAAAGAAGAAATGTCAGTCAGGAATAGAAAAGAAGTTCTCATTGACCAAGATCTAAGCTATGGCAGAAAACTGCCTAATCCTCTGTCATAACACTCATGTTTTGTTGTCATTGTTGTTGTTTTTGGTGATGCTAGGAATTGAACTGAAGACCTCACTCATGCAAGGCCAGTTCTCTACCACTGAGCTACCACTCCAGGGCTTGTCATAACATTCTTGTCCAGCTTCAGCATTCCCAGAAAGACATGCCTTCATTCTGATGGATGTCAACAAAGGTTTTTGTCACATTTCAGACAAAATTTTAGATAAAATATTGAACATTGAGTCCTAAATATAGCAAAGCTCTTGGTCTCACAAAAGTCCATGTAGAAATATGTGCCTTTCAATTATTGTTGAGAGGATCGATTTTAGGACATTTTGCAATTTATGTACATCCTCTGTAAATTTGAAATACTTTTCAGGCTTTACTCATGTTAACTGATTGTGAGAAAATAAGTAGTAACTTAATCCTAGCTTATTTTTCTGCTCTGTTCCAATCTTTTCAGGACTTTCATGTTCTGCCCCTTGCCCTGAAGTGCTTTGAGGATCTCAAATGTCTTTTCTCTCTTTGAAGATGAGTGTGCCTCACCTTCAGTACAAAGGAAGTCCATATTGGTAGTAAGCTGTAGTTCAAATGTAGAATTTTATGTGCTAGGTTTCAAGTAAAGAAGAAAGTGTCTGATGTTCTTTCAGTAATAATCATTCCCTCCCAAATCAATACTAAGTCAATATCCTTGAAAGGTGGGTTGATATTTGTACTATTAACTTGAATACTTTCATTTTTTTTCTTCATAAATGAACAATGTCTGCAAAGACTATTGATCTATATCTGACCACCAAGCTCCAATTGATAATATGGATATTGATTTTGTGAGCCCTCCTCATGAGTCTAAGAATGAGGAATCAATGCCTTCAGTTATTGTCTAATAAGAAAAACATAGACAACAAGAAATTTCTGTGAACAGAGAAGAAATTCTTTGGCAGCACTTCAAAATTAGTGACTACACACAAATCTGTACATATACATGAAGGTTAAGCACAAAATTGTGGGTGAACTTTGTAATCAATTATGAACATAACTCTACCAAATAAAGGACTATTAAATCTTGCAGTTGTCCTCAGGCATGGTTGGAACACTACCTATAAATATTACCTCAAACAACTTTTTAATATTCCGGTTTCTCCTCTGATTATATGTGCATTGCAGCTGTGTGCATTTATTATCATCTCCATTGATAGAAATCCTGAGAGTTAGGACATACATCTCCTGCTTTGTGTCCCTAGCATACATCTTAGTTGGTTGTGGCTGTTTAATCATGATGTCTCAGGGGAAGATGGAGAGAATTAATAATTATGAGACATCACTAGATTATGAGAAATGCTAAAATATAATGGGTTGTTATTATTTTTGAGGTTCTGAGCAGAGTTCTTCATGGGTGTTGCTCATTTAATCACCACAACTGCCCAATACTATCCTAGTCATGAGAACTTTGATGTTTAGTAATTAAACAAGTTACATAGCAAGTAAGCGACATACTGATGATATTCAGTCTCTGGAATTTTCCCCTTGCTGTCTCCTCCACCTGGTATATTCTTCTTCAGTTTTCCCTCTGGCTTATTTCTTGTTAAGATCTGTTCCCAAATACTGCCATCTCATTGAGGCCTGCCTCATTACCCAATTTAGAAGGGCAATGCTTCCCTCTGCTTTCTTTCCTTGAGTTTTATTTATTCTTCTTGTGTTTATTACCATGAAAAGCTTTATGGTTTTTCATTAAATTTTTCTCCAAATAGAATAGAGTAGGGTTTTGATTTTTACACTGATAAAAACAGTAGACTTTTAACAAATAACTGTTACATGAATGAATTTAGACTGAATGAGCTGAGTCACTTCAACCTTGGTGGAGCATTGAAATGTTTAGCACATTGTTCAAAGTACATTGAGTAATTAGTTGAACAATTAAATCATATATCAGGTTCTATCAATAAGATTACATATTCCTTGTTTTTTAGACTGAATTATGTGTATTTTTCTCACTGTAAATGTATCTATCAAATTGTTGAATAGTAGAAATATCTGGAGAATATATTCAGGCATAGTGGTGTATTCTTCAGAGAACAAAGCAACCCTCCAAGGCATAGGAAGTTTGTGGATTTTGTACTGACTTCTCAGTAGTTCAAGTGAACATAGAAAAAGCTTGACTGCATCTGAGTTAACATATTTAAACTGTTTTGTATTCTGACTTCCAGTGTAGAATGGTAACAAGTTAATGATTTGTGTTTCAAACACTGTAGGAAGTTGGTTCCCACAACATCTGCAGAGGCTCATTGCCTTAGGGAAGACATAAACTTAAACCATGTTGATACATCCACATTGCAAATGCTTTTAGAGGCTTCCTATCCCTTTTTGATGTACAACACTACACACAAACACACACACACACACACTTACACATGCACATACACACATATATACCTCAGACATACAAACAGAAAGAGTGGTTGCCCATATCAGGGGAAAGTGAACTTGCAATTCACCTTCTAAGTATAACTTAAAGTGACATTTTTCATGCTTTTCACCTAATGTGTTTGTGACAATAATCTAAAATAGTTTCCTTTTTAACCAGTTAAAATATCTTTCCTATATAGTTGCCCACAGCTAGAATAAAAGCTATACAACATTATGAGTATTTTCAAACATTTATTTTATTGAAATAAAACTTCTCTAAAGATGTAGATGTAGAGCAGATGTATGCACAGTAACATCAAAGTGAAACTATGGGAAATACATCATTATCCTATACTGAGAATAATTCCCCAGTAGGTTTTTAGCAAAAAGAAATCTGATTTTAGTGTACGTTTAGAAATTTGGAAGGGAGTCAACAGCATAGGAACTTTAAAAAGTTTTTTCTTAACGAAAACATTACATATTTTTCATTTTATTGGACAGTATTTTAAAATTAAAAAGTTAATTTTCTGCTTCTGTTAATGATTTACCTAGTTTTTAAAAAACAAACCTTTTTAGAAAATATTTCTTTTACCACACTAGCATTTAATTTGCCCTGTGGTTTATAAAACAACTGGCTAATTAAAGTCTTTGGGAATGATTATTGGTTACTAATATCAAACATTTATTATAGTTATATATTAATCCTTATTTTAACAGCTCTTAACTAGAAGTGAATAGAATTAATTAATAAATTTCAAATTCTGAGATTTGGGCAACATAGATAATGCCTTTGAAGCATGAGTTAATGCTTGGTCAGTTTTTATACTTGATTTTCTGTTATAATTTGATGAATTCACTTAGTTTCAGAGGATTGATGATTTCTATTTCTTTAATTAACATGATAAATACTGTGAATTTTTAATATATTTCACTTGTGATTTACAATATAGAGACTGAAGTGTTTTTTTTCCTTATTAGTTGCCCATTTTTTCTGTGTTTTACTCTCCTTGCTGCTTGTATGTATTTTCCAAGCTGAATATTCAATTATCAAATTCTTAAGCATTTAACATGCACACTCATGAAGACTGACAGCAAAGTGCATCTGGTATAATATTTCTACATAATTAAAATGTATTTATAGATTATTTTAAGAAACCTATGACAATAAATACTAGCTTTATTATTGGAATAACCAAATGCTGGCAGAAAGCATCCAGTGATGGTCCATGGATTAACACTTACAGAAACGACTTCTTCATGTGGTTTTATGAGTCATTCTCAATTCCAATTTGCCTGATGAGTCACTCATCATTATAAAAGCAAATTTTAAATAGTACTTAAATATTTCCTGAAATTCATGCAGAGAATTGAGGATAACCTTAGTGTGGAGAGAGCAAAAAATAGAGGTTGTTGCTGAGCAATATCTAGAATTTTTCCAATGAAATAAAATATCTGAATAGTGCAGTGAGCCTGAAGATGAGACAATAGAACCTTAAGCACCGGGGTGCGTGTCAGGTGAGGAGTCCCAGTGGGTATCTGGGTGCTTTAGGGGGGAAATGTGGCCTTTCAAAATGAAATACAGACTGTTATAAGAGAAGGCAGAGAACAAACAACTGAATCAGAATGGCCTCATTGAGATTAGAGGGGCTGCTGAACTAATTAATGCACTAGAAAATTATTAAAAACAGGAGCAGATGGGATAGTTGGATCACAGAGACAAATGGCTGTATGGTTGATGTAGAAAGAACAGAAGAAAGGTCAGGCTAGGGAATCTCTGGAAATAATCTTAGGCAAAGAGTCTTTTGCACTGAGTTTCAGGTGACTTTGGCGCTGTAATTTTATAATTAAACACCAGACAAAAATGTGTGTGTGTGTGTGTGTGTGTGTGTGTGTATGTGTTGTGCCATAGACCAAAGCAGTTAACATAAAAGAATTTTTGTTTTGGCTTCTGGTAGAAGATAGGATAAAAGTGTTGTTCAGAGCCGGGTGTGGTGGCACACACCTGTAATCCCAGCACTTTGGGAGGAGGATTGCAAGTTCAAAGCCAGCCTCAGCAATGGCGAGGCGCTAAGCAACTCAGTGAGACCCTGTCACTACATAAAACACAAAATAGGGCTGGGAATGTGGCCCAGTGGTTAAGTACCCCTGAGTTCAATCCCTGGTGCCAAAAATAAATAAATAAATAAAAGAGTATTGCTCAATGTATGGGTTTACTGGAAATAAGAAACAGAAGAGTCTACCTCCCAAGAATAGTGGCACACGGGCTGTGACTATGAAATATATTGTATAAATTCTTCATATGCAGACAGATTTGGAGATATTATACAAGACAACTTAATCAACTCTACTATAATTATATCAATGCCTTAGATAAGTTGAGATACATGCTAGGAGTGTGTCTCAAGCTGACCAGTAATTTTCTGATTGTAAGTGGCAGCCTGTAATAGATATGGGTGTGGGTGAGGGCCAAGTCAGGTGAAATTAAAGAAAAACTCATATCTCTCATTTCATTTATGTCACCAACCTGCCCATGTAGTCATAATCACTCTGCAGTACTCACTGATTTCTAGCTTTTTCCAAAAGTGTGTCAATATATGCCCTCTCCAGTTCATTTACTCCCAAATATGTTTTCAGCCCTATTACAACCTGCACATTTTGACATCTCTTTCATATACCATCTAAGAGGAACACTTAAATTGAGGTATTTCATTCTCCACCTCCTCTGCTCCTGCCAGTCCAAATACTTTTTTTTAAGGCTTTGCTCAAATTTCACTTCATCTGTGAAGCTTTGTCATCTCCAATGAACATTCTTATTCTGTCAATGCCAGGTGTATGTGTAAGAAGCACCATGCTACTTCCAATTTATTCTGTCTGGTATCATTGTGTATGATTCATGTGAGAATTTTCTTCCTAACTAAAAGGTACAATTTTGATGGAAGTGACTGAGTTTTAGAAATCTCTTAAACTTTCCACTGTGCTTGCCACATCATAGCCTAAAACCTATATTGAGCATCCAAATTCAAATTCTCATGTTTTCTACATCTCAGTCTGAAACAAAGGATACAACACTAAGATAAATGGGTTATTGTCTTATTTTCCCATAGTTTCCCTAGACATCTTAATATGCTCTAGTCTTTTATTTAATTTTGTTTTTTGTTTTTTGTTTTTTTGGTTGTTAATGGCCCTTTATTTTTATTTATTTGTATGTGGTGCTGAGAATCGAACCCAGTGCCTCGCACATGCCAGGCAAGCGCTCTGCCACTGAGCCACTGTCCCAGCCCCCCTAGTCTTTTAAATAAGGAAAATACCAGGATGTAGCTATTCTTGTCTTGTCTGTGATCCTCCAACAGTTTACTTAAGCTCTCTGGAACTCAGTTCCCTCATTTGTAAAAGGAGGAAGCCAACCTCACTTTCTGTGATTCTATCATAATAATTTATTCCTAGATTTAAAGAGGATTAAATGAGCCTTTGCTAGAACCATAATGTGTTGTTCTTCATTCATCTGTTTATCCCTACGTATTCATTGTGTGTCTCTCATATTCCATGCATTGTGTTAGCCTCTGAAATTAGAGTGGTGCTTAAGAAGCCAGACTCTAGTCCTCAAGGAAGGAATAGCAGATAAGAGATCACGTACAGCTTGGTGTAGTACAGTGGTGCTGAAGTGTGGTATTTGCACCAGCAGCAGCACTGTCACCTAGGAACTTGTTAGAAGTGCATGTCCATGGGCCCTTCTAAGACCCAACTGCATTAGAGGGTCTGGGAATGGATTCTAGCAGTCTGTGTGTTGAGCCAGTCTCTGATGCATTGTAGAGGATGAGTATTATTGCCATAATGAATTGACACACAACACTGATGTTAGACAAAGCTCTTCCTCTTAATGGCAATCCAACCACTGAGAAGAAACTTAAAACTTCTGAATTTGATTTCCCTTTTTGTTCCAAGTAGGAACATTTTGAGGTTTTTTTTCCTTCCCGATAGTAAAATTGGATATTTCCAAAGCATGTGACACAATACCTGCAAATATTTATACAATTTCTTGATAAAGTTAAAGAGTTTAAGTGAAAAAATTGATTCTATTACCTCCTAAAAGTTTAGATATTAAAATTTGTTTTCTAATTTTTCATTTCAAATAAAATCAAAGTCTAATATTATGGGAGCAGTGCTTTTTTTTTCCAGTTTGAATCTGTGTTATAGTAATAAATTGCTTTAAAACTGCAACTGGACTACTCACTGATTTTATTAACTATAAGAATTAATAAGGGTTTTATAAGAGTTTAATCTATGTATTTCACACAGAGTACACAATGCAAACAACCTTATAGACCATACAGGAATGTCTTACCTTCCCTTTATGATTGCTCCAAATGATTTAAACTTTTATTAATATACAGTGTATGCACAAATAATAAGTGTGAAGTTTAAAGAATTTTTGCAAATTAAATTTACTTATGTAACTAATCAGCAGCACTTCAACCAAAACAGAAAAGCCCCACTGTCACTCACTATTGTTTGCTTTCCCCAACTTTCTATGATAAATATACCCACTATCCTGAATTCTATTACCGTAAGTTAGTTTTGTCAGTTTTAATCTGATATAAATCAAATCATTCAGTTAGTGCTTGTTGAGTTTTGCTCTGTTCACTCAATATTGCATTGGTGAGATTTATGCATGCATTTTACATGTAGCAATAATTAATTCATTCTTACTGCTCTATATTCTAAATCATTTCAATGAAGTATAAAAGGAAAATATATGAAGAATTTGCTCCAAGAATCACTCCACAGAAGAGAAGGCCAAAGGGGGAATTAAGAACAGCTGAGCAAGTCCAGGACCCCAAAATATGTAAATTTCTACTTTCATATTTCACTCTGAATGGAGAACTGTGTTCTCCTACTCAGCCAGGATAGCCTCTCTGCTATTCCATTAGAGTCTCTTCTTTTTTTTTTTTTTGGTACTGGGGATTGAACTCAGGGGCACTTGACAACTGAGCCACATCCCCAGCCCTATTTTGTGTTTTATGTAGAGACAGGGTCTCACTGAGTTACTTAGCGCCTTGCCATTGCTGAGGCTGGCTTTGAATTCGCGATTCTCCTGTCTCAGCCTCCCTAAATGCTGGGATTACAGGCTTGCGCCACCGCGCCTGGCTAGAGTCTCTTCTTTTTAACAGTTTCAAACAAGGACAGTACTTCAAATAAGAATGAATCACCTAAGTACAAGAGAGATTTAACTAATAACTCAGAGATACCAACCTTCAAACACACCCCTGTCCAGTAGATCAAGCATTTTAAGTGAGATACTTGGAAATGGTTTCATAGCATGAGAAATGATTAGCACCTTGGCAATAATTATGAAGTGTTGGTTCTTTCCCTAATTTAACTTGTCCCTTAAAAATTTGATGTGTGACTAGATGTTTGGAACCAGGATGGAGTGATAGGGAAGAGGAGCCCTTTCCAAGAAACTGATTCCAAGGCCCAGAATTTAAATTTGCTCCTATAACACCCACATATCCATGTGTTCCTTCTCTCTCTTTGTGTTTCATTACAAGCCTTATAAATGATCATTACTGAAAAAGACATCTTGAGGCAAATTGCACAGAACATTTGAATACACTTTCTTCCTGTACAAAGGTCCTAAGAATCAAATTTTAGTAACACTACTTTACTTTTGTGATATCTGTAAGGTAAATTTGGATTGTAGCAGCAGTTCCTTTATGTTAACATTACTAGATAATGTTATGCCATTGCAATTTAGATTTAATCAGATGCATTCTCTTCAGTTCAGAGCCAAATGTTTTGCATTTGGGTTTTTCTGTTGTCATATCAAATGTTAGCTGATGTTCCAGACTTCCTGTAGTTGCCAGGACAGAAATGTTTACAAATCAGCCTTATGGATGAGAATGATGTGTAACTTAGTTTAGTATGTAAAATCAATGTATATTATAAATTATATTATAATGTTCCAGAAAAATAGCATTTGTTATTTAATTTTATCTAGTACCTGGAGGAAAAAAATTATTTTTCCTTTATAATTAAATATAGGAAGAATCAGAAGTAAAAATTTTATTCAAACATATTTAGTATGTTTTAAGTTATTTATAATTTCACATTATGCATCCCCATAGATTTAGAAAATAATATTTCTACATTTGTACAATTGCACTGTTAAAGAAAATCAAATTATACATATCTTAATAATTCATTTTGATATTTTAATTCTCCAGAAAAATGAGTCATATCTCTCAAATCTTGAATAAATTAAATAACCTCAAGAGATAAAACTAAAAAGCAAATGTATAAAATCATTGTTTGCCCAATGATCAAATGTACAATAAGCATGTACTTATTTATTATGTCCTGACATAAACCAAATGAGCTATCATATTGACTTGACATCTGCCTTAGCCCTGATTTAACAAGAATTATTATTCAAGAAGGTGTAAAGGAAAAGGCTTGTAAAGGCACTTTAGTCATATGAAATGTGCTCAAATCATGATCATGAAGCCAAATCCATTAAATTTCCTTATTGCAAAAATTCTGGATATTCTTTTGATTCACAGTTGCCAATATTGTGATTACACACATTTTCTCTCTCTCTCTCTCTCTCTCTCTCTCTCTCTCTCTCTCTCTCACACACACACACACACACACACACACACACACACAGGTGGTTTTCCTGACCATTTATCAGTGTACATTTTTTTCAATTATTTTAAAAATATTTAAGTCAAACACTGTTTTTTGCTATGTACATCTAACTTTAAGTAGTTTATGTGTTACTTAAAGTCATTTAAAAATAGAAATAATGATGTTTTGCTTATGTAGTTTTCAAAACAACACAATTGAAATAATTTTAGAAATGTCTAAGTAATAAAAAGATGAAAATTAACAAAATAAGTCATCCTTTAGCTAAAATGTTCAGAATACATTTTTGGCATTTCATAAATCGACATCATGCAAATTCAACCAATGCCAACTTTTCTTTTCAGTTTATATATTTGAGGGTTCTTTTTTCTGAATTCTTGACATGGGTTTTCTAGTATCTAGCTTCTTTAATGGCCTCAGTTATATTCTATGATATGATTTTGACCTTGTCTTAGATTAACAAGAAGAGGAAAATCTTAGAAATGTAAGAAAGGCACCAGAGGGAAAATTGACAACTCCATAAAACCTCCTAAAGCCTATGTGCTCTGTGCTCACAGGGTCCAATCCACTCAGTCAGGCTCACAACTAAATTCTCAGTTTTCTCTGAAGTATTTCAAGCTGATTTACATTAATAATAACTAATGATCAAATGAATTTTAGGTATCAGGTATTTTTCTAAGCATGTGCTTTAGAACACAAAGTGAGTTGGTAGCAAAACTAATATTTAAATCCATCTTTGTTGCAATCTCTCTTGTTATGAAGGGCAGAAAGGCACTTAGGGAGGCTGAGAGAGAAGAATTTCGAGTTCAAAGCAAGCCTCAGCAAAGGCAAGATGCTAAGCAACTCAGTGAGATGCTGTCTCTAAATAA
>PVHX01016516.1:9997-43108 GCA_004024805.1 Geosciurus inauris | reverse complement strand
TGAAAAGAAAGAAAAAAACTATGGGAAAATAAGGTAGAAATACTTGAAATGTCCCCTTCCCTCAAGGAATTTTTTAGTCTACCTTTCAAGGGAGAATATATCTAAAGGGCAACTTGAGAACTTTTATGTATATGTATACCAATAAATGCAAATTAATTCAACACAAGCCAAATCCAAAGTAGCTAAGATATTTGGGGGAAGATTTGTGATAAGGAGTGCATGAGATCATTTGCACATAAGTTTGAAGTTTGGATTTTATTCATTTGACAAATATGTTAAGCATGTAGTATGTGAGAAAATTGTACTGCCTTGTTGATACAGAGACTAAAATAATATTTGTTCAGTGAAATGTTAGTTGTTCAATGAGAGAAATAAATACAACCTTTGCTTTTGAGAGGTTTACTAGAAAGCAATAATATGGTCCAGTACGGCTAACATGGAGGCAAACAAGCTACTATGGTAAAATTTAACAGGTACCATGATACAATAGTCTGGTTTGGGCAAAAAAGAGTGTTCAGAGAAATATATGTAGAAAAAGAGGCCCTTTAGTTTGTCTTGGAATAAGAGTGCAAGTGCTCATACAAACTAAAAGTAAAAACTGAGAGAAGAAAGGTCTTTCCCATGCAAAGATAAAGAGGAAGGAATGACAAGTAAACAGGGGGAGGGACCAGGTCATGTTAATATCTGCACTTTCATGCATCATTCTTGGCCCTTTGCAAATGCTCAGAAAGTATTGAATTCTATTCCTGTGTGCCTTCCCCATAGTCCTTGCTAGTGTGTCTAGTTTACTTGTCTCTAACTTCAGACATCTAACTAATTAACAGAGGTGGCAAAATAATGATTTTTCCATCAGTGGTTGAAGGCTCTGCTTGTCCCTGCTGGTGACCCCACTTTGCATTCCCCTAAGGCTACACAGTCATTTGCAGATGTACGTGGTTGCTTTAAGTCACAATTGCAAACTATCACTTATATAAGCCATCTAAGTCCCAATTTCTGTACAAAGTGAAATGCCTAACTGAAATAATAGTGTCACTAAACACCATCTTGAATTTGAAATCAGATTGAGGCAACAAATAAAGTTTTATGTGATGTGAATCACCAAAGGTTTGAATTTCTCTTACTGTAGCAGAACTATATTTCTTAAAAGCTAACAACCATATTTTCTTAGTGAAATTTACTGTTTGAAGTGTATAAGTACACTTTGGTCCTTGAAGGGTAGTAATTTTAACCTGAAATATTTCTGAACAAGATAATAAGTTAAGAAATGAATACTTGGGCAAGGAGTTTGAAAAATGCAATTCTATTTCATTGGCATTTTTGTGTCTATCCTCATTTGTGTGTTTATGCCTCAAATAAGTTTCTATTATAATTTAGACCTTTTGGTCTAATTTTGCTTGATCCCAGTCTCTAATCCACATTGAGCAGAATGATATGCTTTTAAAACTAGGAATATCTACAAACTCTTTTGTGCTTTCCTGCTAAGAAATGCCTTACATCAAAATAAATATAGGGGAGGGTAGATATTTGAGGTCAGACTGACTTAAATTCACTTCACAGGTTTGCTACTTCCAAACAGTATGGCCTTAAACAACTCACTGAACTATCTGAGCCTTGAATTTTTCATCTCTAAAATAGGAATGTATCAACTACCTCCTTACAGGTTACTAGTGAGAGTTAGCAATAATATTGTGGGAATTACCAAGTGTGAGGTGTTTAAAGAATGAAAACTATGTCACCAGTATTGCTGTTAGCATCTTTCAATTAAAGTCATACTTCTGGGAGAACAAGTACATTTGGAACTGCCCTTCGTATATGCACTATCCCCCCAGCTTATGCACAGAGAATATCTTTCAAGATCTCCAGGGGATTTCTGAAAATGTAGACAGTGCTGAACCCTATATTCTATATTTTTCTTTTCTACACATACATTCCTATGATCAAGTTTAATTTATAAATTTGGCACAGTAAGAGATAAAGAACAATAACAAATATAAATAGAAGAATTATAAATAATATGTTGTGATGAAATTTCCTACATCATTATTCTTGTACTTTTGGGCGATTGCTAAATAAATAAGTGCTATTGAACATATGCCAACACGTTAACAGCTGACCTGATAACTAAGACAGCTACTAAATGACTAATGGGCAGGTAGCATACATAGTGCAGACATGCTGGACAAACAGATGATGCATGTCTCAGGCAGGGTGGCATGAGATTTTCTTATGCTACTCAGAATAACACCCACTTTAAAACTGAGGAGTTATTTCTGAAAATTTCTCTTTTATTTTTTCAAACCTCAGTTGCCCATGAGTGACTAAAATCATGCAAAGTGAAATCGTGGGTTGTTGGGTGGGGGGGCTATTGTAACAGTTTTTAAAGTTTTCCCCTTTGTATCATAATGTCCAGCTTCCAGGTAAAAGTGAATGTGAGGGACCCTACCTAACTCTAGCCTCCATCTTAGTCCCTAAGACATGTTCTTGAAACACAATTTGAAAATCATTCCCTCAGTGGCACACATTTAAAAGTATTAGGGAAACTTAACACATGATTAAGAAAACATTGTATAGTTTCTGGTAGATTGCTATATGACCTGAATATTTCTTTTATGGTAAGTGTGATAAAAAGCACTGCAATAGAGGCTTATGAGAAAATTGTGTACTACGCCTTCTGACCTTCCATGTCAGAAAGAAACATAAGGGAAATAGTTGTTCTTAAAAGAGAAGAAGTATAAACTTTTCATGGTTTCCTAAATTTCCTATAGTCTTCATAAAGAGGTGAGCTATAACCTGTGCCCAAAATTATTGAACAACACCGTTTCTTCCAAACACTTCACTGTATTCCATCAGAAAATTACTGCAAAATACTGGTTGTTCAAATAATACTGTGTCTCGCCATCTTCCAGAGAACTATTTTAATAAATTTGTCGATTTTCAGTGTGAAAGACACGCTCTGGGATGGAGCACTGTTATGTAGTGTGCAGTCTGCATTCATTATGCCATGACCCTGCCACCATCCATATTTTTTAATGAAGATGAGTTGTTTGGGTAATTATAAATGGCAGCTAATTAAAAAATATAATGGTTTCTTAAAATTTTATACAGATGCTTTCGAAATTGAGTTTAAATAGAACAGTAAACCACAGAGATTCTTGGATTTCAAGGGCTTCTCTGTAGGTAGACAAAATTGCAGATATTCAGCTGTCAACAAAATTATAAGTAGATTAGGCACTATCTATGAATTTAAATGTAAAATTTATAAATAATCTTTCTCTAGATGATTGAATTGAATATGATTTACTCACATTGACAGATGAAACTCCTTCTTTACCTTTTTTATGGCTTAAGAATATATTGGAAATATAAATGAATCCCCCTGACTCTGAAGCTGAAGTACCTTTAGAATATTGAAAAGCCAAGGCAAAATTCTTTTATTTCAGTCCTCAAAAGCAAATTTTTAACAAAAGTTCCATTCATTGGAACAAATGTAGTTTACAGTTTAAGAGACTGATTAAGTAATACTGGTATTAAACTCTGTTTTGTGAAATTAATCTACTGGGTAATTCAAACCAAGCCAATACAACCAGAGGTCAGCTAACTATGACCCATGGGCCAATTCTGGCCTACTGCCTGTTTTTGGAAATGATATTTTATTGGAACACAGCTGCACTTATTCATTCACCTACTGTCTATGTCTGCTTTGCTGCTACACCATTAGAGTGGAATATTTGGGACAATGACCATATGACCTTCAAAGCCTAAAATATTACTATCCAGCTTTTCACAGAAAAGGTTTCCTGAACTATGTAATATACAATTATATCATATGAGAAATAAAACATTATATATGTTTGCATGAGCAAATTCATAAATATAGGAAAGGCTATCCCACACTTTAAATGTTAATTATTACCTGGAGATATTGGAAATTAAATAGAATATTTTCCCTCCATTCTATACAACTCTAATGCAACCCAATTCTCAGTCACCAAAACTCAAGATATGGAAAATGGAACTGAATAAAATTTAGAGAAGGATAATGAATTTAGATTAAACAAGGGAGAAGACCCTTATATCAAGGGAAATAAAGCATGCATGGTGATTTAAAAATACATTTGATGTTAGAAAATCCAATAGGTAGATGAGCATCAATGCTTTTTGGAAGGAAAGTAATGAGGATTGAACCCAGGGGAACATTACCACTGAGCCACATCCCCAGCCCTTTTTTATTTATTTAATTTTAAGACAAGGTCTGACTAAGTTGCTCAAGTTCTCACTAAGTTGCTGAGGCTGGCTTGGAACTCGAGATTCTCCTGCCTCAGCCTCCCAAGTTGCTGGGATTGCAGGTATACACAACCAGACCCAGCAAGCTCCAACTTTTTGACAGAATCCTTGAATAACTGATAAAGGGGAAAAAACAAACAAAAAATGCCAACAGATCTCAAGCCATCCCACAGAGGGAGCTATCATGACAGAATTTGAATCAGTAAGCAGAATGTGGGTTTCATTATACTGGCTCATTGTCAGGAAGACATGATAAAGGAGGAATTATTTACTCATATAGACAGATAAAACTCTTTTCTCATTTTTTATGGCTTAAAATATATTGGAAATATAAAGAGATCCCCTTGATTCTTAAGCTGAACTGTCTTTATATTCATTTGATGAACTCTTTATTTAAATAACATTTTAAGCAGAAGCCCAAGATATGAAAAGTAAGAAACTGAAGGTGTTGATGAAGCTCAGGTGAAGAAATCTTAAAGTTTTGAAAGCATGGAATAAAATTGTACTTGATTGGATCTCTCTCCCTCTGTATGACTGTCTCCTCTGTGGAAAAAAAAGCTATATATTTTTAGACAGCAGAATATTACTGAAAGTGGATCAGAAAGGTTACTCAAAGAGAAGGAATATTTTTGTGCCCAGCTCATCTAACTTCCAAAATGTCCTAGCACATTTCTTCTGCACTTTTCCTATCTTCTACTTGTTTTCACCTTTATTTTTCTGTTATTAAATTATTGATGACATACTGAAGAAAAATTAATAGTAATAAAATTTTATAAAACTTTAAAGCTAAGGACTATGCATAGACAGAAAAAAAATTGGGGGTATGCTTTTCAGTGAATATTCACTGAAAAGGTTTGTTACTTCTATTATTTTAGCAGATACCCTTAATTTTTTATCACCCCTACTTAAAATATAAAATTAATCATTATCTATACCTTTTTTTTTTTGGTACTGGAGATTGAAATCAGGGGCACTCGACCACTGAGCCACATCCCCAGCCCTATTTTGTGTTTTATGTAGAGACAGGGTCTCACTGAGTTGCTTAGCACCTCGCCATTGCTGAGCCTGGCTTTGAACTCATGATTCTCCTGTCTCAGCCTCCCTAAGTGCTGGGATTACAGGCATGCACCATGTGCCCAGCTTATCTTTACCATTTTTATGAATAATAGATGGAGCTTAGAATACTTTAATTTTGATCATCCCCTCTTCACTTATATGTAATGATTATCCAGTATTCTTGTTCTACTTTTTCTTAACACACTGAAATTATTTATTATATTTTCCACATTCAGTACTTGTTTAGATGTAACTATGTGTTCACCAATTACTTCACTCACCATTCCTTCTTACAGTTCACACTTTCCTTCTGAGTTCAGTTTCCTCATATAATTTTTAACTTAGGATTGTGTTCTCATTTGTATTTCCCTCTGCCAGGACTCCAGATACTTCTATATTAATTTCTCATGTTAGTAGTTGCTAGACCACACACTCTAAACCCATGCTTAATATAGTCCTGTGATTTTACAGTTTAAGGAAATATTTTTATTCTTTTCATCTAGAGCTCAGTCCAGGACAAACAAGCTGCTTTGTTGTCACCTTGTACAAGTGGGAAGATGTTTTCACATATACCCTTCTTTGAAGTGTAGCATTCTGAGAGTCTGTAGAGAGAGACAACATATGAGAACTCAATTGAAACTCCCTGCTCTGCTAAGACCACCTTAGCCTTTACACCCATGTCCTTAGATGACCCACTAGCACAAGAGCTATAGCATTAACTCTTGGGCATATCACTATTGTTTAGAGTTCCCACCTTGGTTTTAGCTCTTGGGTTTTATTTGTTTTTTTTTTCTCCCCATTTCTTTTGAGCTCAATTCTCCAAAGGATGCATATTATGTTTATATAGCATTTCTATAGGTTTTATAGTGTGCAAGTGTTTAGGTTTTCTAGTCTATCACTATGGCCAGAAATTTCATTCCTAATTCCTTCTCTCAACTGCCCTGTAGTTTGCTTTGCAAACGGAAAGTTTGCACCAACACATCTTCTCTTTATAGCATAAGAAATGATGTTAGAAAAAAGTCTTGATACATCCAGTTTCAGAAAAACCTGCAGTGCTTCCAGGGCAACTAGAAGAGGTCACGGAAATGCTAGACAGAGGGATGCTAGAAAATGTTTTGACCAAGCTTACTATTGTGTCACTGAAGAAAGATCAGAGGTCTTGTTTGGAGAGAGTACTAGAAAGGAATATGGCTCCTTTTTTAGTGTAGGTCATTGTTTGTTTCAAGGAAATCGCTCTAAATGTTATCTGTTTTCTATCATCTGCTAAGAAACAGTGAGGAAATAATCCTACAGTGACCCAGCTGGCTAGTTGTGCAAGTTGTAAAGTTTTATTTTGTCCATAAAGACTTAGTTTTCTTAAGAAGGTTTGTGTTACTGAGTCCTATAAAAGCTGAATGAAAAGAAGTCAGCTTCTAGATTATTATTACAGATGCAAGGTCCCATCTAGTGGCAAATGTCATGCAATCTCAGGTCAGTACAATTGATGAACATTTAAAAAGTTTCATTTTTTGATACAATTGACAAAGAATGACTTATATCAGCCCTTTTGACATCAGCTTTCTAATGAAAATCTAATTTATGGTTTGTTGTAATATTGTTTTAGAATTCCTATTAAGGTAATTTCAAATTATTATCTACTCAGTATCTGTTCTAAATTAGAGATTGACTTTTTAAAATGTTAACACCTTTTGTATGCCATTTAAGGGTGAGTTTTTGGTGAATTTAATATATCAAAGTGTCATAATTTTAAAACTTACTATCATTTTGACAGGGCTAAACTGAACTTAATCTGCACCATCCCATGGAAAGCGTACTATGAAGAATTAAGAAGATTTGTTTTATTTGCTTAATGGGACAAACTATATGAAACATTTAAAAAGCAATAAGAATACAATTGTCATAGTTATTGTTTTTCTTTAAACCAGTGAGCCTAAAGACCTTTATAGTACATTGGTAATAGTAACATTCATGCAATGTGCTTAAACCTAACTATCACATACTTAACATTTTAAATGTCACTTGGACCTAACAATTTATAAAACCTGCCTTTCTAAATTAGTTTGAATTAACAGTTTCAAAAAACATTATATGCTGAGGCAAAACAGTTTCATTTTCTTAAGCTGTTTTCTTGAAGAAATGTTAATTTTCATGACTCACACTTTCGAATTCCATCTTTACTTACAACTCTAAATTGAGCTGTTCATGTCTTTTTTCTCTATTTTAAGCAATTCTTTGCCCCATTCATTTTGAAGATGTGGTAAGATGGGGGTGAGTGGGTAATATTCAAGTCAAACAACATGACTACACATAATTTAAAGCATTTGCTGCATTGTAAACTGACGGTTAAGGATTGCTTTGGACTAATTTATCCTGCCCTCTTCAGCCTACATATTTCTTCTGTGCATAATTCTTTCCTGAAGTTAATGGGAATTTGGCATGTGGCAAAAGCACGTGTTTCATGAAATGGGAATCTGGGATCTGTCATTTAATAAGAAATCTGCTTCTACCTTAATTGATCTGTCTCCCTAATGCTTTTTTTTAAATATTTATTTATTTTTTAGTTGTAGGTGGACACATATCTTTATTTTATTTTTATGTGGTGCTTGAGGATCGAACCCAGCGCCCCCCACGTGCTAGGCGAGCATGCTACCACTGCGCCATAACCCCAGCCCTATTTTGTGTTTTATGTAGAGACAGGGTCTCATTGAGTTGCTTAGCGCCTCGCCATTGCTGAGGCTGGCTTTGAACTCACGATTCTCCTGTCTCAGCCTCCCTAAGTGCTGAGATTACACGCATGCATCACTGTGCCTGGCTGAGTTAGAATCTTTTTTTTTTAAAGATTTTTTTAAAATATTTATTTTTTAGTTGTAGGTGGACAGAATATCTTTATGTGGTGCTGAGGATTGAACCCAGTGCCTCACGCGTGCTAGGCGAGCACGCTACCACTGCGCCATAACCCCAGCCCCCCTAATGCTTTTCACTATACTACAGCAGCGTAGGCAGGTCTTCCATTCTAATGTGAAATGAAACTATTTTAAAATGCAGGAGATATATATGAGTTACCATGAATAGAAGGCAAGTAGTATGATCTATTGGACTGAAGATGGAAAGATTCTGAAATGTTGTGCTTACTAAATAGAGCATAAAAGTAGAAAGTTCTATGTGCTTTAATTATAAACATTTTTAAAAATAACACATAGATAAACCTACCCAGGACAGTAAAATCTGGCAAGCATCTTCCTTATTCAATGAGCTTTAGAGGTAGAACTAATTCAAAGAGAAAGTAACAGTTTTTGTAGTTTTTCCTCAGTGCTGTGCAAAATGCACTGGAGTTTAGTCTTCACCTTGATACCCATTTGCTCAAATTTCAGTTATGCAAATAAGTCTTTCTTATATATGAGGGGTGAAATAAATTTTGGTATCTAAAACATTTTCAAATAGTTATTAATAGTTTGTCAACACATTAAATAAACTGTAGTGTCCATGCAAAGAAATATGATGCAGTTTAACAGGAAAAAGAAAAGATTTCTATACACTGATGTGGAGATATCTTAACACTTATTGGAAAGATGAAGAAAAAAACTAGCAAAATGTTTACTTACACGGAGAGAAGAAAGAAATGGATCAATGGGGAGAAAGGAGAAACTGAAGCTTCTCAGTGTATACCTTTCTAAATACCTTTGTTTGTTTTAGTTTCAAGAAACAGTAATTTAATGAAATGAGGAGAAAAGGAATTTACCAATACACAAAGACTATTGCTGCTGATTCTCCCTGCCAGGAATACATAAGTTTAAATGTTGGACTTGAATCTTTCTCTTGGCTCTGCTACTAATTAGCTGTATGACCTTAGGCTAGTCATTTAACCCATCCGGACTTTAGTATTTGTAAAATAAGGAAGTTAGAATAAATGTTTTCCAAGGTCACTCATAGCTCTAACATCCTGTGACATGGAAACTGATGACAGCATAGTATGATGTATATAGGCAACTTCTTGAGGACTAGAATTGTGTGTGATTGATAAGAATATTTATTATTACTCTAGGGTTATTCTGTTTTATATAATTTTTTTCTCCAAACTAAATAGTAGTTAAAATGAGTTTTCTCACTCAGGCAGATAGGTACACATTGGATATAAATTACCCTTCGAAAACCCAATTTTACTGCCATGCTAAAAATAATTTCCGTCATTTAACCTTAGGCAAAAACTTTATACAAATATTCACTGAAGTATCATAAATGTACTAATACCAGATGAGCTCAAAACATTGATTTTTAATTGCTAATCAGTATTTTGATAAGCTTCTGAGTCTTTATTAAATATGTGTTCATGTTTGATATCCATTCTGTTTAGGCTTCAATTATTTAATTACAGGTCTTGATATGAAACTAATCATGCGCATATCCATACGAAGCTTGCATACTGACAGGATAAAATCATTAAACAATCATTACTGTAAACTGACGTTGGCCTGAAATTTTTGCAGTTAACGGGGGAGTTGATGCTTGATGAACAATCCAATTAAAACTGGCAACAAAAGACCTAAAATGTCAGCCAAATTGCTTTTTAATAGTCAATGCAGCCATCACAAAACATAAACATTAAAGTCCCCATAGAAGTATAAAGCTTCATGGTGAAACAATTCTAGAAAATGAATAATAATTACAGCATCTTGAGGATTCTTTTAATAGATGTGCACTCATTAAAATATTTTGTTGGTTTGAATCAGATGATAAAGTATGTTTCCCTAAATAGTTACTTTTATTTGTTATAACTGTTTTATTTAACATCACATAAGTGTGACTTCTATTATTATCCAGAAAAGTTACTAAATTTCAATAACCTAGAAGATAAGATTTTTTAAAAAAGAAGTAAGAACAATATACAATATGATTTGCTAACATCTTAAAATATAAAACTATGGTGAATCATCAATTACACTGACATTTTTATAAAAAAATTTATTGTATATATTTAAGGTATATAAGATGGTATAAGATGAATATAAATGAAAAGATAGGGAAGCCAAATGTGATTTCTCTAAGTAACCGGAAAACAATTAGCCAACATTCAGACTTTGAGGCCCTGAGTGTGTAATACTGAGCATGTGAATGGATTAATCATCCAGATATTTCCTACTATCTTGCAGTTTGATTTTCGGCTGAAGATACATATTCAATTATTTTATTGCATTTTCACCATTGGTTTATATTTTTTTGTACATGGAAACCAAAGTACCAGATTGCTATGAAAGATTATCTTGTGAAGTATGAATAATCCAAATTCTCCCTATATCATTACTGACATGTGTTTCAATAGGCAGAGAAAAATTGTAGGGTTTTCATCTTTGTCGCATAGTAACACAAGAGAAAACATCAAATGAATCCTAGGGGAAATGTTTTTAAAAGCAAGGGTTTCATAGTGTATTCATTTATTTTCTCAATAAACATTTGCTAAACACTCATAATGTGCCAACAAAATGTTGACCACTCTGGGAATCTGGAAATGAATAAGATTTGGAAACTATCCTAAGCTTACTATTTAGTTGAAGGTTAGACATGTAAACAATCAATGATAATATGTGGGAAAACTGTATGAAGAATTCAAGCCAGGAAAATAAAAAACACTTATCTCCCAAATTCACATAGATTTCTCCTTAACCTACTATATGTTTTTTTTTTTGAAAAATGCTTTATAGCATAGATATCCATAGTAGAACTCTTAAACAGATGGTGTCCTAATACATTTATGTATTAAAGTATCTGTCAATTAAATATAGCCTTCCTCTACTCATAGAGTGTAATTTTATGTGCTATGCAGGGTAAATTGACGTTCACACTTCTCCAGCTGTGGTTCCTCTGTTTTATCTGTTGAGGAAGTTAGTGCTATGTTTTCAGAACAACAATTTTAAAAATCCCTCAAAGGAGTGATAGACACATTGGGACTTCAAACTCTATTAGCTGAAACAGTGAGGAAAAAACCCTATAGGAATATAAATGAAACTTTAATGGCACCATATCAGAAAATACTGAATGACCCAACTATCCATACAAAATTGCTTATCTTTTAGTTTTTCTTTTTTTCATAATATAGCGATGACTAAAACATATAGAGAAAAGTCTAACATTTATGTTATATAGCTAAAGTCACCATTTAAGCCTGTAGGAAATAAACATGCCTTGGTATAGCTTATACATATAATCATATAAAATCATATCAGTAATTTGGGGGGTACTGGAGATTAACCCAGGGGTGAGCCACACCACAGCCCTTTGTGTATTTTGTTTTTTGAGACAGGGTATCACTGAGTTGCTGAAGCCCTCACTAAGTTCTTGAGGCTGATCTCGAACTTCTGATCCTCCCAGCTCAGCCACCTGAGCTGCTTCATATCAGTAATTTGATTGTTTTTGTTGGGGGGAAGATTGAACCAAGTGGTGCTCAACCACTGAGCCACATTCCCAGCTAATTTTATATTTTTTTTATTTAGAGACAGGATCTCACTAAGTTGCTTAGGGCCTCACTAAGTTGATGAGGCTGGCTTTGAACTTACAATTCTCCTTCATCAGCTTCCTGAGTTGCTGGGATCACAGGCATATGCCATAGTGCCTGAATAGTAATTTGATTTTGATCAGATATTGGCTTTAACCAAATCAACCAGCTCTTTTGTACTGTATGGACTATAGAATAATAGGTTTAAACATTTCCTATACCTAAATTAATATTTTAAAACCTATATATTTAGAAAAGAATGATAAAGCCTTCATTGTGAAAAAGAATAGAAGATAGAGTGATAGATCAATTGATCTAAAAATTCTATTGACCATATATAAGATGGCTTTATGTCTTTTTGAGTGTACTTAGCATATTCATGCTGAATAATATTTGTTCCCATATTTAACAAAGAATCAGGTCCTAATATGACCTAAGCATTATGTTGAGCACCAAAGACTCAAAGATGAATAATAAATAGACCTCACTCTCAAACATCACACTGCCTAGCTGAAGAAACACACATGAGTAAAGAATTATAGTAATATTATGAAGTTTCTGATAGAGAACTGTAAAACGTAATGTGAGAATACAAAAACAGGAGTGGATAGAGACATCAAAGAAGGTAATATTATCTAAAAACCTTTGACACCCAGCTTCAGTGTAGATGGTGGGAACCAGTAGCATCCAAGCAAAGACAGCATATACAGTATTGTGGAGACAAAGAAGTCCAGGATCTATGTATGGTAAAGGAACAGGAGATAAGAATGCTGTGCTTACATGCCCTAAGGATTTTGCACTATATTTTGTAGGCAATGAAGATACATTTGCCTGCATTATAATTAAGGAAACAGTTGTATATTCATTTTGAGTATTCATTGATAATTCATATAATTAAATAAGCTGTTAATATACTTCAGAAATATCAGATATCTTCATTTTGATAAGAATCAAATGTGTGAATAGTGGGATGTCATCTACAGTCAATGTTTTCCACATTTCCTGGAATATATTTAAGTAAGGTAAAGAAATTTTAACATGACTTCTTCATAAAGCACAATTAGCACTTTTTCCCACAAGAACAAGAGTAAAACCAGTATCATGACTATATAGAAAGTCTAATTTTAAAAATATAATGTTCAAGTAGAACTCTTAATTTTTTTATTATAGATGCACACAACACATTTATTTTATTTGTTTATTTATATGTGGTGCTGAGCATTGAACCCAGGGCTTCACACATACTAGACAAGTGCTCTATCACTGAGCCACAACCCCAGCCCACTCAAGTAGAACTCTTAAAAGGATCAAACAATGAAACAATTATTTTAATGTTAAAACCAATGACGTGGACTTTTGCTATCATAGATTACTTTTGAGCAACTTAATGATTTTAATATGTGACGTGATATAAACCAAAGACTTTCAATTTGTTTTCCTTCCATTTTCCTACAGGTATAAATATATTTTATATCATAATATACAAAACCAAAGCAAAAGTTTCATGGAACAAATCATACTCTTACTAAATGTGATGCTGTATGATATATTCTATTCTCTTTCATTTCTTATTGCTGGTCAAATCTGATTTCATACCCCATCAATTGATCATAGCCAGACATCTGAAAAAACAGTTATAAATAAAAGAGTTGAAAGAAAACTAGATTCAAAGTCAAAAGAATACTGAATTAGAAGTTGAAAGACATGGGTTCTTTTCCTGATTTCTTTTCACTCCTTATTATCTCTATGACCTTGGTAAAGTCAGTTAACTTGGTTTTTTATATACAAAATGGAATGATGCCTTCCATGTCTATCTCACAGACTCCTGTTGTAAGGAGCAAACGAGATAATATATTTCAAAGTGCTTTGCAAACCATAAAACACTATGTAAGTGTAAGGAGGTGATATCCATAAAATGAGACTATACTTCATAGTTATGTATTTCATGTGACTTTGGTGAATCTTTTAATCCTTCAAATTCATTCTTGAAAAATAATTTCCTTGAAGGTATCTAGTCACGCCAGATATATATGAAAATAAGGTTGACAAAGTGCCTCTCATTCTGAGTAAGAGACAACAGTGACATCAGTTCAAGTACAGTTTACATTTTTAGCCTCTCAGGAAAGAATCTGATACAGATCACTACCCTTTAAACTAAAAAGATGCTTGTTAAAGTAATGGGAGAAATACATGGCTTTCTATTATATAATTTGCTTATATGACACATCTTTTTTGATACATAGTGTTACTGCTAAAGTTAGCCTTTGGCAAAGATATGTCATAAACACGTTTGCAGAACTCTAATAGAAAGAAATCTATAACAGTAAAGAGGAAAGCAGGCAAGCCATTCATTTGAAAAAGCAATGTTTAGTAAAATATTATTATGAACTACCTGTGTTCAGTTCTTGCCTCACTAAAAATGACCTGAAATTCAATATAATTTGAAGGTGAGTTGTCAAGTTTTCTCCATTCATTCTTTCAATGAACATTTGTTGAGTACTGACTGTGGGCCACCCTGGAAATAATATGGTAGTCACTGCCTTTCACAGAGCTTTTAGCCTGTTTTAGGAGAGGCACAATAATTTTAAAAGTATTAGGCACCATACCAGGTCTCTTGAGTTGTGTGAAACAAAGACTTAATCAGACTAGCTGAAGTGATAACAATTTATTTTAAGTGTGCATGTCCAAAAGCTGAAAATGAATCCATTTCAGGAATTTATGTATCTTCATCCTACAGTTCTGCTATTCATATGACACACTGACTGGCCTCATGTCTGCTTTTTTCTATATCTGTCTGTCTGTTCTCTTCCTTCTGCCATCTGGCTTCATGTGTCTTAGGAGTTTGGTGGGCATAAGAGGAATACAGAGCTCTAGGAGATTGGGAGAGAAAACAGTTCCTTCTTTCTTTAGTTTTCAAAGAATGCTTAATAAAAGGGATAACATTGATATTGGTCCTTGAAGAATTGAGATGTAGACAAAATTTGGGATGTAAAGAAAATTCAACGTGGCAAGTCAAGTGTGATTGTAAAGGTTCGATTGTGTCTGTTCAGTGGCAGACATTGCAGTTTGACAGGATAACAGCAAGTATGGAAAGGAAGACTGATCCCAAAGCATGTTTTTCTGACCTCTTAAAGAAAAACATTTTTAAACATTTGCATTGAATTGTAATATAATCAACCTGTATGTACATATTTTTAAATATCCAGTATTTTCTGATTTAGGAAATATTTCAAAGAATTTCTCAAAAATGTCTTCCCATCGCTTTTTCTTCAGTTTATTTTGCAGAACCTGGAGCACATTTGTCACTCCATCGACAAGCTTATCACTAGAGACATGACAGTGGGCAGTATGTGCATTGGTAAAATAAAAACTTCCCTGTCCTTAGAATTTGCCAATAGTTTAGCGACAAGACTGACTAGCTCAAATATACATAAAGGTACCAGAGGCAGAACATGTATACAATGCTAACCAATTGCTTTCTTGGATAATCTCTAACAACTGTACACAGGTAGTACTAGCCAGTCTCCCTCATTACATTTCTTGCTCCCTTATCTTTTTTCAGATTTCTTACTTCTTAGTCTGCTCTATTCCACACAGCTACACAGAGCCCTAATTTGTTCTCGAATGGAAAAATCTAGTGCTGGGTTTAAAAGCCACCTACAAATTGCTGCCCCTACTCCAGTACACATCTGACTGTATTCATTTCTCATTTCTATCTAGCCCTTCTCTCTTTTCTAGGGAGGCAAAATTATTTGTCACTGGAAAATATTGTCTTTTGACAACCTCAATGTCTTAAGTCAGGAGAGCAAATAATGAATCACTGATAAAATTTGAACTCTTTGATAAAGTAACATGAACAAAGGTTTAAAACATAAATGCCTTAATAAATGTTGGGCCAAAGCTTAGCCAAACCCTCAAAATAACAGTTTTATGTTAAATAAGTTGTACCAGAAAAAGTCTCCCCACCCCCACTAACTCTCCAGGTGATAGAGAATAACTAATCCAAGGTGACATGGTTAAAATGGGATTCAACTAGTCTCAGTCTGCTCCAGGTAGAAAAGTATCTTCTTGTTCTTTTTGAATGCCCTCAAGAAAGAGAAGGCCACATCCAAGAAGAATATTCCAATTTAATTTCAAATCTAAGATACAACTGTGCCTATTACCTAATCCAGCTATTCAAATATGGGCATAGCACTGATCACTTTGTAAGGCACATATTTAAATGGTTCTAAAACTGGATAGCTGTCCTCACATGAAACCTAGAATATTTGTCAAATGGTAATACATGGATCAATTCTGTAACAGTAGTAGTAACTCTATTGAACATAGCAGGTGGGCTTCTGAGGAGACAAGAAAACCTCATGTCATCATGTCTTGCCCCTGATTTCAAGCTTCTTAAAGATGTATATGTGTGTGTGTTACCCACACATGCTAATAGAATTTGTCTTTTTCACATTTTCTGAATCTTTAAAAATATTTTTCTGTTGAAATTCACTTTGGAACTTTGTGTTAAGAACACTTATAAGATAGGAAAACAAGATAATTCTAGTTCAGTATAACACATCATAATAAATTCTTGGTGGGCAATAATGAGCAACAATAAAACAAAATTTCTAAAATAAGTAGAATTGGCACCTGAAAATGTGACTCTAATTAGGGTCAGATAATGTACTTTAATGGTATATACGACTTTCCTGATGCCCCTGTCCATACCTCACCATGAGCTTTTGAGAGAACTAACATTTACCCTTATATCTTGGGAACATAAAAAATCCTAACACTTAATAAAGTCTAAAAATTCTTATCTGACATAGGAAATATATTAAATCACCATTAGAAAGTCTATTGTTTTTATTCCTGTCTTTATTTCTTTATTTTCTTCTGCTCTCCTACCATTCCCTTATGTCATTCATTCCCCAAACCAACAAGGTACTGTGCTCCCCTATTTAATTGTGCCATTTCCCTTCCCTGTGTATCATTCAACTTTCCTGTGAAATCTTTTAGACTTGTTTGTTCTCTTCTTGCTTTTAACTCTGCCACTGTTCACTATTCCCTATTTATTCAGTCAATTGCATTAATATGTATGTGCTTACCCTCTCCCCATGTCACCTTGTATGACCTCCTATTTTGATGACCACCCACTGTTTCTTGTGGTGATTTTGCAGGCAGATACATCTGTTAGGGAAAAAGGACGAAGGGCTGAATGGCAGATAGATTTCTATAATTTTTGGGATGAGCTTGTTTAGTAAACAGAACACAAATGTGTCTTTTGCTTTTCTAGTTACAACATATAGGATATTTTCTGGAAGACATATCATGCTGACTGTTTGGTATAAAGGTTGAGAGTAGTTATGATTTGGAGTAAGGGCATGCTCATCTCAAATGCTACCACAGGTTAACCATGTGATCTTGGGCAAATAATATAAATTCCCCATGCTTCATTCTCCTCGTCATATATTTAAATGCATTTATTTATTGCACCAGAAACTTTATAATCACAATAAGTTACCACATCTATAATGAGAATGATCATGGGAAGCATAAATAAATGCAATGATATTTGCACCTCTCTCTCTATCAGAGAATGGAAAGTAATTAAATCAGTAGAAAACCACTTACTTAGAATGTCTGAGACCTGATATGTTCCAGATTAATTATATCAGAATTTGTATATCCTAATTCCAAATGAGCATAACAATTTTAAAGGCATGTTAGCTTATAAATTACGCTGTGGTATGGGATGCAGAGTATATTGAGAAATGTTTAAACATCTCCCATGTTTTAGAAAGCATAATATATAAGATGGAAACAAAATGGTGGAAAATGAAGATTTTAAGTGTACATCTTAGAAAATGTTTATCTCCTGTTAATACACTATCCAGATTATTTTGTGCTATGTACTGAATTGTGTCTCCCCCAAAATTCATAAATTGAAGTTCTGGCAGAAAAGATACCATGATTATGAAGCCAAAACCAACCAATGTAATAGTATTTGGAAATGGGCCTCTGAGGGACGATTCTATTTAGATGAGGCCATGAGAGTGTGGACCTCATGAGGAGATGAGTGCCCTTAAGGGAAGAGACTCACTCTGTCCTCACTATGTGAGAATACAGCAAGAAGGCCATCTTGTACAAGCTAGGGATGGAGCCCTCACCAGAAGTTGACAATTCTAGCACTTTGAATTTGGACTTCTAGCCTCCAGACTGTGAGAAAATAAGTTCCTGTTGTTTAAGACACTCAGCCTGTGGTATTTTGTTATGGCAACCTGAACCAAGATAACTGGCTATTTATCATCTCATTATATAAATATGTACATTATATCTCCATGTTTTGGTGTCTAGTAAGTGCATGTCTTTTAATTTTATTATCATTTGAAACTGCCAAGATTTTCAAAATGCAATAACTTGCTTTCTCTTTCCATTAAACAGCTTAAATAATAGGCTGTATAACATATATTTGCACAGTTAAATTAATTAAGGCCTTTATTACCCATTAAAGTTAATAAATTATTAAGAACATCACAATTCTTATGCTGACCTGCAAGATCCTGTCTATAACCATGTAATTATTTGTATTTTATTTTTCTTTTCTTTGTCTTCTTTTTTCTTTTTTTTTTGTAATCGTTTATGATAATTTGTCTGTCTCCTCCATAATGCCTACATTTGACCACTGTAATATTCTCCTCTAACCATATGACTGAAATAAAACAAGTGATTCAATTAATGAAGGAATGGCATAACTTTCTATTGTCATTTTAAAAATACCATAAAATTTACCATATTAATAATTTTCAATGTACAATAGTGTTAATTATGTGTGCAGTGCTGTGCAACAATATTTCTAGAACTTTTTTTGTCTGGAAAAATTAAAATCTTTGCATATACACCAATTTTCCTGTTCCCCCTCCCCTCATCCATGGAAACCACAATTTACTTTCTAAGAGTTTGACTATTTTAGATTACTCATTTAATTGGCATCATGTAGTAGTATTTGTCCTTTTGTGCCTGGCTTATGTCACAGCATAGAATTCTCCAAATTCATCCACATGATTGCAAATGGCAGGATATCCTTTTTAAAGCTTAATAATATTCCATTGTATGCATATACCCCCTTTTGCTTATCCATTCATCTGTTGATTGACATTTTGGTTTATTTCTACCTCTTGGCTATTGTGACTAATCCTGCAGTGATTATGGAAGTACAAGAATCTCTTTGAGATTCTGTTTTCAATTTTTTAAAATATATTCCCTGAAGTGGAATTACTAGATCATATGGTAATTTTATTTTTAACTTTTTAGAAACTTTTATATTGTTTTCCATAGCAGGTACGCCATTTTACATTCTCACACATGGTACATAGTGTTTCAATTTCTCTACATACTCATCAAAACTTATTTTCTGATTTTTATGTACTGGCCATCCTACTGGGTGTGAGTTTTGATTTGTGGTGTGTGGTTTGTTTGGTTTTTTTTGCAGTCTCTGATTATTTTTTTAAATATATTTTTAGTTGTCAATGGATCTTTATTTTATTTATTTATATGTGGTGCTGAGAATCAAACCCAGTGCCTCACACATGCTAGGCAAGTGCTCTACCACTGAGCCACAACCTCAGCCCCAGTTCTCTGATTCTTAATGATGCTGAACATCCATTCTTATACCCATTGGCCACTTATATCTCTTCTTTGAGAAAATATCTGTTCAGCTCTTTGCCCATTTTTTTTAACCAAGTTATTTACTTTTGCTATTATTGTATAGGTTTCACATATATTATGGATATTAACCCCTTATCCAATATATGGAGTACAAATGGTTTCTGTCATTCTATAAGAATTTTCACTCTATTATTTGCTGTACAAATGAACGATTATTTTTAAAATATCTTTGTTTTGTTTATTTATTGTTTTTATGTGGTGTGGAGGATTGAACCCAGTGCCTCACATGTGCGAGGCAAGCGCTCTGCCACTGAGCCACAACCCCAGCCCCATGAACAATCATTTTTAAAGTCATTTTTTAAAATTCTGTTGTGTGGCTATTTCTACTTATTAGACTTCTACATAAACAAATGTTTGTTGTAATGTTTAGGGCTCTAGGGTATGTTTGTTTTACATTTTCAGTTATTTTAAATGGAGGTGCTATATAAATTGATTTCATTAGCATATGGTTTTGTGAAAATATAGTAATTTATGTATAACAAGTTACCCAAATCCATAAAATGTAAAATAATGATTCACATTTTTTAAAAGCCAATTATAACATCCACAGGATTTTTATGGTTTTTTATTTTTTCCCCATAGGATTATTAGGCTTTAGAATTTGGCATATCCATGAAACATTACACTATGAATTCAAATGATATAGCCTTATCATCATAACTATTTTATTTAGTGACGTATGTAATGGTACTATTTGTAGGATTACTATTTGAATTACCATAATCTTAAGCTATCCTCAGAATTATGCATTGTTGTAATTTTAACATGTATTTAGGGGAGGAAAATCCCTACATGTGATTCATAGTTTAAGAAAATTTATTTTATTTAAACAGCATTTATTTGAGATCAATTTGGTCCTCTCCATAAATAGAATTATCATGAATGCCAGTTACTATATAAAATAATTCTTTTTCATTAGTAAATATAGCTAGTCTTTAATGTGCATAAAGAAAAGTAGCATAAATAAGTTGCTCAGTTGTCCTTTTAAAGCAGATCCATTAAGTAGTATTTTTTGGTATTTTCAGGATGAACTTGAGATAAAATCATGCACCAAATATGTTAAAGACTGTTGCAATGGGTCACATAAACTATATATGTACTATTGAAATGATGATATTTGTTACTGAAAATTAAAAAGAAACATTTAATAATGTGTGCATGAACATACTAAATTGGGTTAACAAAGTAATCCATTACATAGATTTAATTATTAGTTATTACATAGCAGATTCCAATTCTACATTGTTTCTTCATTAATTGCAATAAAGATGATTGCCAAGTGTGGTATAAGCACAGTTGGTATGGTTTGCTCTGAAGCCCAGGAGAGATACCTGAGTAGCAGAAAATTCAGTCAGTTTAATGTTGTAGTACCCAGGACCATGGACTAGCTTCTTCACTTCTCTAAGCCTCATATTCTCCATCTCCATCACAGCATATAACTTTAAAATACTGTGTTTTCATCAAGTGAAAAGTATTCATATCCTCAGAAGACTTTAAAAATCCCACATTCTTAATAATGACATTGTTTCATATAGTCTGTTTTATAGTACACTAGTTAGGTAAGCAAGTATAATAAGAGATAATAGAAGACCCAGAATAATCACACTAAGAAGTAATAAATGGAGCTACTGGTATTCCATAGTAAGTGTGTATAGATTCATGTTTGATTTTCATGACATCAGTAGAATTGATTGAAATTTTTTAGGTCAATTATTTCATTTGAGTTATTAAAAGTACCTAATTTGATTCTGCCTCCCCTCAAAAAATAATTAGCACATGTTTTAATGACATACTCATAGTCATAAGTCTCCATGACAACAAGACTGTATGAATAACTTCAGTTGGAAAGTGGAAAGAGGTCTTAACATCTGAGTTGCCTTGCCTCTCCTCGTCTTGAGTGACTGCTCCTAGAGAGAAACAGGGGCTATTTTTCTGGATTTTACTTTACAGGTACAAATCTTAATAGGATATAGAAAAATTCTAATAGTAGTAGCAGCAGCAGCAACAACAACAACAAAAATAAATGCAAATATGTCAGTCTTCACTGAATTCTTTGAAAAAAACTGGTTTCCTAATCTAAATCATAGTGGTAACAATTACAATTGTAATTATATTGGTAACTTACATTAACTTATTTTGTCACAAGTACCAGGCACTATGTTTAGCACTTGGCATAAAACCCTGGTCTGATGCCTATGCCCTTTATGTATAATATAGACAATCATAAATACACAATGCTTTAATAAATAATTTGGATACATCATGAGAAAAATCATCTGCCCCAAATTAGCTTGATATATAGTTACAAAATTGATCAGATATCATTAGCTTATAATGTGGTTGTCAATCTTGATGCCTATGTAATAAAATTTCTGTTTATTTATTCACTATGAAAGTTCTACCTATGGAACACTATACTTCCAAGTAACAGTCATAGTTTGTTAAGTAATATTTTTGTATACACTATTTTTAAATATCTCTGAACATTCTGATGCTTTAACCAGCTATCCGCAACTCCTTTCCTCATGGGGTTTGCTGTACTTTGAGGGAATTCTTTGAAAGACAGTTTTGCTTGCAGCTGGGCCTGGTGAATAAAGCATCAGATAATATTTGTGAAAGTCTTTGAGGGATGTAGATGAAAGGTGCTTCCCAAATACAAAGCACTAATGCCATATTCATGGAAATGTTTTTTTCTTCACATCCTTAGCTCTAATGTCTGAGTCCTGGGGTGTTATTGCAATAGGTATTTTAGAAATGCATGTATACCCCCAAATCATTTAGTATAATGGAAAATGCAAGTGAACACATTCAGAGCTCTTAAATGAAAGTCATGAAATACAGACCGTTATCTGAAGTGAAAGGAACTGAGAACATAATAAGAAAGCTAGTCAATAGAGGGTGTTTGGTTTAGCTTGCACGAGTTAAAGGTAGGAGTCAACTGTTCTTATATTGAGTAATGACTTAAATAATAGCTGTGTAGAACTGTTGGGAAAGAATGAGAAATGTGAAAATTCTAAATTTTTTAACTATAATGGAGAAGTTTTAAATAACCAAGTATTTTGGAGTCAGATAGGTTTTCTCTTAGCTTATTTATCAGATTGTACCTGAATTTTGTAGACTTTGTTGAGCTACTTAATTTGTCCTTCACTTATTAATATTATTTAATATTTACTCTGTGCCAAGAACTCTAAGTGTTATATACACATGACCTCATTTAATTCTCATAAACATTAAAGGGTGTTTGTTATTATCCCTATTTTACAGATGGGGAAACAGGCTTGAAAAGGTTTGATTGCTCAAAATCAAACTGAATGTAAATGGCAGAACTGTGATTTAAGCCCACATTGGTCTGATTCTAATGTCTATGACTTAATTACTATAGATTTGGAAATGTCATGATGTACTTACTAATTTAAGTAAGTTGTGTACAAATGCCATCTGTAAGTAAGTAAACTAGTAAAGGAGAAAGTATTTGATTCACTTTATTGAAAGAAAACAAATGAAACCAAGACAATACTCTCTTTGACTTCTGCTTCTGAATCCAAGTGTTTCATAACATATTAAGTTGATTCTGTCTTTTCTTTTGCTTCCCCCATCATTTATTTTGAAAGTTATAAGTAGTAATAACAAATTAGCAAGGAATGAGTTCAACTTTAAAGAAGCTCATGCAGTAATTCAAGAGTGCATGATATGTGGCCTTTTATTTTATATATGTGTATACTCTGACCTACAAGTGAATTTTTATGATCACCACTAGAAGGCCTTGTAATGGACTGTGATCAGATCTATCCATGAATATCCCTAAGTAGGAATGAATGGCAAACACCTACGTCCTGTACTGTGAGTAATGACTAGAGAAAATTACCCTAGAGCTGCCATGAGAAGTATTTGCACATCAGTGAGCTCCACGTTAAGTCTGGGTGACATAACTTCCTGAATAACAGAGTCATGTTTTACATAGCAGTTTCCCAATGCAGATGGTCTGGGAATATAAAAAACAGCAATACCATAATACTATGTTGTTTTACACTGAGGGAGTGTTATCTCACTGTGTGGTTTACCAGATAACAAATGAGAGCTTTTCTTCATGAAGTACAAAGGAGACAAAACACAGCCATGTACATACACCTACATCCTAATTTTATTTGAATCCTTTGCAGTGCTTATTTGTCATTCAAGAGTAACCAAAGTAAAAGCTAAGTTGAATCAAGTCCAGGTTGTCATCATGCCCATCCATGAACCCAAATCACATTCTGTGGTCTGGGCTGGTGTAAACCTCCAATATTAATACACAGGAAGGAGTGCCTGTGCACTCAATCATTGATTTCAGGTTCCACAAGAGATTTCTCTGAGAAAGTGCTTCACATAAGGAATATGTGGTTAATCCTCTGTCCCTCTCAGCATCCCACCTATCAAACATAAAATGGTTCCCCTGGGTACCTTTTGAAAAATTTATTTAAATTAGCTTAACTAAAAATTCACTTGTTTAAGATACTTGCTTAAAGGAAACATTCAACAATCACTACCTATGAAATATTTTCTTAATTTTTAGAATCACCATTTGTATTTATTACTATATTCTCATAATTTCTTCAATGTATATTCTCATTTATTTCCTTCTGTTTATGCAGGCTGACTTTCTTCCCCTTGAGACAAGCTAATTTTTCAGCTGCCCTAAGGCATCCATACATTACATTAATTTCAGTGTGGGGGCAGTCTCTGAAATCACCATTGTTCAGTACATCCTAGCTTTGTTATACTACATTCCACTAATTTGTTTATTTCGATGGACATTTTTCACTTGATCCACTAGCAGACACACCTATATAAATTTATCAGTATATTTCCTAATTGAGCTGCTTTCTCATGACTTCATTAACCATATTCTAGTTAATGAAGTCTCAAGTGCAATCTATACGTAGTTCAAGGCTACATGTGAAAACACATCATTACAAAAGAATTTATCAGATAATTTTTCATATTCTAGGTGATGTTCATCCAGAATGCTGCATTTTGTTTGGGGAATCATAAAGAACTAGTTAAATTGGAGAGAGTCCAGGGAGATAAGCAGTAATGTAATTGATGGAATGAATCAGATTTTGAAGGAAAAATAAAATAAGTTAAATATGTATAGCTTAGCATAAGCAAAATTTACAAAGTAGGCTTAGTAATAGGTCTTTGTGTTGGCACCTCTCCAAAAATAGGTCTATTTAATATCTCATTAAATTACCATGTTGAAAAACAAGAAAATGAAATATTGTAATGATGAGAACTATTCAATGAACATTTCAGGAAGAAACCTTTTCAGGCACAGGCTATGCCCACACAATACCAAACAACTGGTAGGAAAGTGAACAATTCAATCAAATAAGTTATTTGCAATCATAAAACACTCTCCCACCACAGCACCTGTAATATTTTTATAAAATAAAACTTCAATGAATTCAAACTTTGAACTTTTTAAATTCACTCAAGTTAGTTAAATTTGAAAATAAGCAAAATAATAAATGCATTGAGTAAAATTATGGGCTATGTGTGGGAGATGTAAAGATAATTCAGACCCAGATCCTGATACAAGATTTGTACATGCATAGCTTAAATGCAAGACAGGAAATAAAACTTTCTCCTTCATATGAAACTGTTACTTTATTGCTCATATTTCTTAATAGATTCCCTTAGTAGCCCAAAAGATGTCAGACAGAAAGATTGGTGGCAGCCAGTAATGTTCTACCAATAGCCATTGAGATCACAATTCTCAACTTTTTGCCCCCCACACATTTGAATAACATGTATATGTGCAAAACATTCCTGTGATAATACCAGGACTTTTTTCAGTGCTCTTATTTTCAGGTTTTGGGGGAGATTGGGTAGGAGTGGGGACAGGAATAAGCAAACCATCATTCCCATAATATGCACTGAATCATTTTATAAGCATGTAGAAATTACCTATTGAAATAGTTTATAAGATCAAGGTTTTACCCGGGCTCAGTAGCACATGCCTGTAATCCCAGCAGCTCAGGAGGTTGAGGCAGGAGGATTGAGAGTTTAAAGCCAGGCTCAGCAAAGCCAGGTGCTAATCATCTCAGTGAGACCATGTCTCTAAATAAAATACAACATAAGGCTGGGGATTTGGCTCAGTGGTCAAGTGCCCCTGAGTTCAATCCCTGGTACCAAAAAAAAAAAAAGATCAGGGTTTTACCCAATTCCTGTCACAAGATATAAGCTCACCTTTTTTACTCCCATCCAGCTAAGCATTCAAATGCAACTCAGTGAGAGTGGCACTATTAGAGATAATGCCTTGAAAGCACTCTCACCTATTATTTTAAAAATAAATAGTCTGTAAATTTCCTTTATTGTAGTAATGTCATCAAAAAATTGGTATAGTTCAATCTTGTAGCTGAGACTTGTTGAGCTATAGCAGTAGGCCAAAATATGGGTGAAATCTGAGAAGCCTCTGGGTCTCATGAATACTGCTATAACAATGCCATCTCTTCCCATTGTCCCAGATGGGGGCCCTATATACATGTTCATCCCCTCAAGTACAAAAACTGGGACTCCTTTTAACCACTCCATTGGATGTCTATAGGTTTCCTGTGTCTCTAAAGTTGTGCTGGCAGGGAAGAACTAGAGTATAGGGCACCTTTCTTACCAAACAACCAGCCAATAGTGCTTAGATTGTGGTATTAATAATAATCAGAACTTTTTCTTCAGACTTCATTTGAAAAGTTTGGGCAGGGGGTGAAATCTTTCCAGGCTGCTCTAATCTTCAATGCTTTGTTTTAATCCTCTATGACCTGTCTTCTGCTTTTTGTTTTCTATTACTCTTAATATAGCCTACCTTCATTATTTAACATATGGTAGTTTGAAAAATATTTTCTTAGAACTTTAGACACAGTCATAATGTTTTCTTGATTTTTGCTTCAAACATTCAGTTTCATTTTCATAAATAACATTAGAATGATTTAATCATTGCTTTTTGAACAAATATAGGGTGACCATTTGAAATAGAATAATAAAAATGAAGCCCTGAAAATGAAAACTTTGCAAGGCTCCAGAATATCTTATTACCTAATTTATTAAATAATTCACTGTCAATTAATTCATAACCCTCCATTACCTACTTGCAAATAAATAATGAACTTGGGGATTGAAAATAATTGAAATACCTACATACAACTTTAGTCTGAGTATAAACTAAATATGAAACTTTTAAGGATCATTACTTTTTTATATTTTCTTTTTGATATACTTCACTGGCCAATAATGGAAGCCACAGCATCATTGTCAGCATAAGATAAAACAGAGCAATTATCTATTTCATGTTTCATGGTACATAATGGATAATAGAGTTTCCTTCAAGACCATAGTGAAAAGGCTATGGCCAACCACTAATTTTAATTGCTAATTAGTATCATATATTAATATTTAAGTATTGACATTTATTTTTACCATGAAGTAGAGCCTTTACCATTCTACTTAGAAAAATGATAATTTTTGTAAGGTAACAAATGTATTGGTTCCATTTTTCTCTTTTTTTTTAACATTATCAAACTATTCTGAAAATATATGCAAGATATATACATCCTATATTTTCACAGCAAAGAAAATTAGTTCAAGGACTTACTTTAACTTAAACAAAATAGCATTTGCCAGTCAGAGAAGCGCATGTGCACTCTCTTTCTCTGGATTGTAAAGTCCTAGTTTGTTTGTCTTAATCTATTTTAGCATAATATTAATTACTATGCCTAAGATTGGCTAATTTCGCTATGTAAAGCTGATGTAGTGCACAGCACAGGTATATTCCCTCTATAACAGAGACAGGGAGAGATGGACTTGGGGAGGGTTGTTTGTGGATTTTTGATTCATCATTATGCTTGTATAACACATCAGAAAACAGGAAAACTGATGAATTAGCCCTACAAAATAGAAAGTTTAGACTTTCTGGAGGTAGACCAGCACATCCTTTGAAGATGAACATCAGATTATGAAGAAACCAAAGTACAAATACTGGTATTAGCACAAACATGTAAAAGAATTCTTAAGTGCTTCAGTATTGACCTCCAGTTCTAGTGACTGTAACAAAGACCAACACAGAAATTTACATAGCATACTATCTAACTTGTTCGCTTTAGCAAGAGGACCATTCAAAGTCCTCAAAGGGATGTACATTAAATCTCAAAGTGTGCATGATGTCTCAGGGTAGTAGGAGCCATGCAGAATGCAATACTCCAAAACCAGATTGAACCCATTTAAATTAGAAAACATCATAATTTATTGCTAGCCTTCCCCCAGAGCTTCTGTGAGTCCTATCATTCAGTCATCTGTTTTAATTGGGAATTTTCCCATTTCTCCCTCCGTCTTTTTCTGTTATTGTCTGTGGCTTGCTCATACACATGCCCATACACACACAAGTGTTTATTAAACATTAGCTCTGTTAATATATTTTACTTCTGTTCTCAATATAAGGGGTTATTTAACTGATGAATCTACTTTTATTAAAGATTGTTGGTACATTAATATTAAAGCAGTATTATTTCAGCCAGAGACATGATAAACTATACTTGTTTACTCTATTTTCTTCTGACAACCAATTTTCTTTATTTTATTTAAGACTCTAATAATCATTATAAGCTTGAGAATAGAAGTGTCCACAGCCAGATACACTTAAGATTAATTTAATGATCCTTGAGCACTATGAAGTTAATGGATATTAGCCATAACATGCAAATTTATAAAGCACCTCCTCACAGGATATGAAAACTCCTCATGAAAAGTAAAGTACTGTAAAGTAGAAATATATGTTTAGAACTGAGTAGTAATAGTTAATACTAATAATAAACTTCTCTTGTTTCTTAAGCTTGATTCCTTTAATTTCCTCTCCTATCTAGGAGGACAGCTCAGAAAAGCAACCAAAAGAACCACAGGCATAATTGGCTTTGAGATACTTGACATAAGTAATTATGGCAATAACCCTTGTTCTGATGTTTTCTATGCATGTAGATTACTATGGTCTTCATAAGCATTAATTCATATTGCCTCATAAGAGTTAAGGAAAGTGGTTAAAACTAATATAGGCCCATAATTCCTTATCAGAAAACCCTTTGGGATTCACTTTTCTCAGAATTTAGAATTTTTCAGATTTTGCAAAGGCAATACTCTGTATATACTGTATATTATATAACACCAAGGGGGGTATTGGCTAGCATCTCTTAATAAAATGCATTAGTACATTCACAGTTAAGTGTATATAAATTGACTAAATGAGATAAAGATCATATATATCCCTTCAGGTCAGGATTTTCCAACAAAAGAATTGGAAAATTAAAACAACAGTTTTCTGGGATCTTTTTATTATGGAGTTGCAAATAAAGAATTGGGAACCTACTTTCCTCTTGGCCAATGAGATAATGAAACACAGACTAATGCCAGGAAGTGCAGAGATGGCTTCTGACCATGAGCTATAGGAATATATGTACCCCTTTTGGCAAAATATACTATGTGGAAAGTTTTTTTTTTAAAAAAAAGCATATTTGGGGGAATAGTATTATTGGGTCCCTAAAGAAAAGAATGATCAGTTTATTACATAGATCTGGGTAAAACTGGGCATATGTTACTTGGGTCAGATTTTCAAGAAAAATGATCTCTTTGTCATTACTGTAATGCTGGCAATATTTATTTTTAACACCTACAGAAAATTACTTTGCATGTTCAGTCAATTCTGCTACAATGCTTGTTTTCAAAACGTTAATTTGTTCCCTTGCTATTGGTATATCTGAGAACAGGTTGAACTTAAGGCAAATTTTGTGGTTTTTCCATCTGTTAAATGCACTAGATAAATGCAGAAAACTGCATACAGCAGAATGAGCTGTGTAAGAGGACACAAAATGAACACATGCATACACCTGAAATATTCACCAGCTATCTTAGGTCACCACTTGTGCTGAGAGCCTTCCCCATCCACATCTGGTGTTAGAACTTTTGGTCCTAGTCAAATAACCCTCATTCCATCATTTTACAATAACTCACTATTTGTAACCCTTCCAACACCCACTTTCAAAAGCAAGGTTCAGATCATTTTAAAGGTAAATTACCATATTTGTTACGGCATTCATGTATTTTTTAAGCTATTAATATGTATAAAACTGCCAGCATTTCTACTAGGTTCCTTTTTTTAAAAAAAGTGTCACTCATTAGTGTGGTGCCCCAACACAATTTTTCTCATAAAGTTTTTTTCCCATGTGTGATTTTGCACAGTGCAGTGAATTTTAGAAATGCAGGCATCACCTTATAGCAGAACTGACTATATGTGTTAATGAAATGTAAAGGTCAAAACACCCTGATAGACACCCTGATAGGTTGCCACATGGTGTTTCTGAGCAGAGATACTCTAATTTCTGGTGAAAACTTTCTCTAACACATGATCCAAATTAAGGTTTATTTGTAAGAGAAAAAATATATGTTTAACCACTTTCCCACTTAAGTTTTGGAGACAAAGAGAGTGTTGTTTCTGAAGGCTTAAACTTCTATTAACAGCTCCCTCACACCAAAAATGTCTTAGATCTACAGTTTGGAGGAATTCTCCTCCTGAGAAATTATCTTTCCAAGATTTTTTAGGACCTCAAACCTAAAACTGGCTCCTCTCCAAGTACATTCTGTGAATTAGACCTTTCCATCTGAAAACTTAATTTACTTTCAGAAAGCTCTGTAAGTATGTCTGGATATCCACATTTGTATAATCACCACTCCCTCTCTTTTCTCTCCCTTCTCTCTCTTGAGCACAAAAATATACATTTGCCAGATACTTTTGGAAGTGAGTGTGTGTGACTCTTAACCTCCTGGAATTGGTGTTCCAGAGCTTCTGACACTGAACACTAATGTAGTTTTCATTAGTGTTTAATGTTGGGAAATCCCATTTCATGGAGCCCAAGGATTAAATTACTTCATTTGGGAGGGAACCAGTGCATTTCCTATCTTTTTCCTGAGGTTGAAAAAAACAGAATGAATCTGAGATCATTTGCATTTCATAATGGCTTAAGGTCTGGATATATTCTACTCAGTGTAACAATCTAATATTGTGAAAGTGTTTAAAGATAGTATTAACTAATAGAGAAAACTTAGCATATGAAATATGGGAATAAAAATACAAGTCAGGCGTGGTGGCGCACACCTGTAATCCCAGTACTTTGGGAGGCTGAGACAAAGGGATTGTGAGTTCAAAGCCAGCCTCAGGAAGGGTGAGGCGCTAAGCAACTCAGTGAGACCCTGTCTCTACATAAAACACAAAATGGGGCTGGGGATGTGGCTCAGTAGTCGAGTGCCCCTGAGTTCAATCCCTGGTACAAAAAAATATACACAGTAAAATGGATAAAAATAAAATATGCATATATATGTATTTATACATATGCATATATAAACATACATATACACATATATAATCAAAGTGACTATACAAAGCAATTCTTCCTGCAGCGGAAATATAATACCATGATTGCACTTTTCAGTGAAATAATTTTTAAATTTTTTTATAAAAATAAGAGAGTTGCAAAGATTTGAAGCAGTAAATCCAGGTGATCATGAATGCTTATCTTTCTTTTGAACAACTGTACTGAATAGAAACTTTATTTTGAACAACTTTGCTGATAGAAATGCTTACCAGTTAGGAGAGTAGATGTCATATGTGCTGTTGCATGGTTTTCTGAGCCTAAAATCTAAAATGAATTCTTCCTCTAACGCTGGATTTCATGTGTTGCTTCCCTTTCCTTAGATGGTTAAATCCTTTCCCATACATGGCTTTAGATAGCAAATCTATAGTGTGTCACTACTACTCTTTCTTTAAAATATTTTTTTAGTTGTAGATGGACACAATAGCTTTATTTATTTATTTTTATGTGGTGCTGAGGATGGAACCCAGTGCCTCACACTTGCAAGGCAAGTGCTCTACCACTGAGCTACAGCCCAGCCCCACTACTACTCTTTTGACATCTTCAAGGGTGATTATTTTAAAGGCCCTCTGTATGGTATTGTTCTTCTCCATGGCTCTGGGAGAGATTCCAAATAGACCTCCAAGGGAGAAACCTACTTCTCAGTGACCAAATATATATCCAGGGGCTGAATTAGAAGGAGAGCCAAAGGGAACACTAAAATGGGGTTCACTAGATTCCCTCAACCAGTCAAATCCTTTTCAATGAGTAAAAACTTTTAGGGATCTTGCTCTCTACCCAGGACTGTGCTCAGTGCTGTGTGGTATATAAGAGAAGTAGAAAATGACTGCTCTAAGAAATGTGTAGTCTATTATGGGTGATAAGATAAAACACGTGGGACATCAAGAGAATGCCATAATATTGTAAACTCAGGGGGCAAATTTATGGTAAGAACAGTAAGTGTTAGTCAGAGATGAGTCATATTTACTTACCAAAATAGCATAATAGAAGAGTACTGGGCTGGGCCTTCTGGTCTACATTTCATGAGTTGTGGTCTAAGAGGAAAGCAGATATGTAAACATAAATGAAAATTCCAGAAAACTTGAAAGATTTAGTGTCTCTCCATCTTAATAAGGAAAAGAGAACTTGTATTACAGAAATCTGCAATACAGGGAATAGACCATTGACCAGAGAGTCAGGAGATATGGGTTCTCATCTCAGCTATACCACTAATTTGCCAAGAGTCCCTGGCCAAGTTTTCTCATCTGCAAAATGAAAGGATCTCTGAGGTCCTTTGAGTGCCGGTATTCTATGCTTCCCTGAGTCCCAAGATAGGAGAGCATACTTCTGGTTATGGTTATGAGTATGAGCACAGAGACTTAAAAAATTGATGAGATGTTAAGTACTAGTGATGACATTTTAGTGGATATGGGATTTGGGATGAGCCTGGAATAATGGGGGTGATTTAGAAAATTCATGAAGCATTTTAAATACACAAAGAGAGCTGACCACCTAAAAGAATCCTTTATATGAATGAATGATCATCACTCCCTTCCTTATCCATCTTTGGTACAATTCAAATTGTCATATAGCAAGTTTATTTAAAAGGGGTGCCACCTGTACTAGAAAATTCAGCCAAGAATTTGTCATGCTTTGAGGACAGTAATATCGTTTTAAACGAAAACCATGCCAATGTCTTTCAAATTTGTGTCTGAGGTGGAAGAATTGAAAGAAGTAATATTTTTCTGTGATCAGTCACTGCATAGTGGGCCTCAGCACAAAACAGCTGAGCCCTTTGCTAGGCATCAAAAGCCTCTAGCATTTTTCTGCTTTTCAGCTCTCAGTCATTGGGGAGGTGGGACAAAGCCATGCTGTCTAGAAAGTTTATCCAGAACGTGCTGGTGTTACAAGCAGTCACTTGACATCTATTATGTTTCTCCTGTGGAAGAGAGGTGGCTATCAGCTACAATAGTGACTTCTTTTCAAAGGGGTTTAATTGGGGTATTTCTCATTGGGCCAAATCTAACTCACTGTCTTTATGTGTGCCTGCCAGGAAAGCAGTGGAAAAATACCAAACAATAGCAAAAACAGAAGTCTGAGGACTGCTGTCCCAGGCTGCCCTCTCCGCAAACAAACAGAAAAAAAAAAAAA
>PVHX01016515.1:0-43029 GCA_004024805.1 Geosciurus inauris | reverse complement strand
ACTTCCTTAACAAGACTCCTATAGCACAAGAAGTAAAATCAAGAATCAACAAATGGGATGGATTCAAACTAAAAAGCTTCTTCTCAGCAAAAGAAATAATCAATGAAGTGAACAGAGAGCCGACATCCTGGGAACAAATCTTTGCCACACACACATCTGATAGAGCACTCATCTCCAGGATATATAAAGAACTCAAAAAGCTTAACACCAAAAACTAGATGCCACTTCTTAAAGGTTCTCCACCACTTCCCAATACCACCACACTGAGAACTAAGCCCCCAACATATGAGCCCTTGAGGGACACATTCAGACCATATTCAAACCATAGCAACCCATAGCAATGTCCTTCTCTGTAAATTGAGAATAAAATGCCTTTTCTCTTCAACTCTCAGAATTGTTGTAAGGCCAAATCAGAATGCATGAAAGCTTTGTAGATTACAAGGTGTTAAACATGTAAATGGTTTTTCCTGTTGAAACTAGCATAGGAGAAAATATTGCTGGTGATTTTTTTAAAAGTACAATAGGGAGAAGAAGGAAACACTCTGGAGGAGAGAAGAAAGAAAAGCAAATCAACTCTAGAGTCTTGACCACTTTTGGAAAATTTTAAAGATGAGTTTTGATGATTATTGGAAGCAATAGTAAGGAGAAATGTGATAATTCCAAAACTTTTTCTGATTTTATAGTGGTAGTCATAATCATGTCTTATTTTAACATTAGCACTTGAGGCTCCTTTACAAATTAATCCATCAAAGGCAGAAGTCATGTATAATTAGGGCTTTCCTCAAAGTGGAACTCAGCATGACTTTGAGAATCAGGCTGCTGAATCTGCTGCCCTTTGACTTCAGAAGTCAAAGAAGGGGGAAAGCATGAAGCATGCAGAAAAAGGCAGTATGTAAATATTGTCTTCCCCCATTGAACTCTTCCTTTGCTTCAGCAAGACAGTAAAAACAATCAGAAGGAAACTTCACCTTCTGGACCAACCTCCACCCCAAACATACTTACTTTTTTCCATCTTTGTTTCTCCTGTCACAAAGGAAGAGTCTCAGGGCCTCTGACCTGGACCTTGTCACTGCTTGTTTTTTCCCTCGAGTAGCTCTAACTTCCCCTTCCTACCCCTTCTTTGCCATCAGTTTGGGCATGTTCAAGTCTTCCCTTTTACATCCCCCTTCCCCTACTCCCATGCCCTCCTGTTTCCTGCCATTATTTGACTCTGTCACACCTGAACTCCAGGATGTGTTGTCTAAATTCATTGCCCCTATTTCTTAGATCCCACTCATTCCTAACTTCTCCCAGTTTAGCTTTGAGCCTTATTGTGCTACTGAAACTGCCACCCACCCCTCACCAGCTGCACAATCTGAGAGACACTCTTAGCCCTCATCTCACTTGACCTTTCTGTTATAGCATTGACACTAAAGAATTTTCTCATTTGTTCTTATGACACTACATTCTCCTTGCTTTGTTCTTTTCAAATATTCTTCTAGTCATTTCTATTCAGTCTCTTTCATGATTGCTTTCCCTCTGTCTATTCCATAAAATGTTACGATTTACCAGGATTTTGTCTTGTTCTCTTACATTCTAGCTCTGTACAGGCTCACACGTTTAATGCTACCTCTTCTAGTACTGCTATCTTTAAACATTCAATATCTTTAAAAATGTAAATTAAACTACATATTGTATTCTTCCCACTGCTTCCAAATGCTTTGAGTGTTACTGAACAGAAATGACCTTCATTCACTGAGCACTAGCAGGCAGGCCCAACTCTGTACCCTCTGGCCTGAGTAATGGTGCCATCCTCTGTATCTTGATATCATATTTTGCCATGTGTGTGAGAATATCACTGTCATGGTTGTATGCTCTGGAAAACACCCAAAATGACTGTTAAACTGTATGTAAGTGGTAATGTGAGTCCTGCTGCAAAGAAAGAATGGAAGATTGTCATGTTACATTATTACAAATCAAAACTTTCCTTTCTGGGGCATGTTCAAGCACCTGGTAGAGGAACAGAGGGTAAAGATGAGGAAGCAGATGAGTTGTCTTTGACTTTATGAAGAACATCATAAATAGCACAGTGGTCTGGGAGGACTGATGACAACATATGAAGGATACCTGGGGGTCAGGGGGGAACATGGGAGAATAGTATGATTGGAGGGTTTTCACGAGTCCAGGGGCTTGGAAGGGAATGCTAGAAGCATCCTCATGGGAACCCTTAGCACCAAAATGCTCATTTTCCTGTGGACTGATACATGTTACTCTTCCTGTGTAGCCTCCTCTGCTCTGTGATTTAAATTGAGTAACCCCCAGAGCTGTCTAACTCAGATATCTCAAGAGGCCATTACACTGTGTAAGGAATACAGGCTGGGTTCAAATCAGGCTGTACTACCTGGGAGAGCTCTTTGGCATTGAGTGAGTCTCTCTAACTTCTCTGTACCTCAGATTCCCCATTTATAAAGTGGGGATAGTAATAGAGTAACAACCTCATGGGAGTATAGTGAAGACTGGTTTAAATGACTGCTTTAAACCTATGGCCCATGTAATGTGTTAACTCTTACTGCTTGAATGACCCCAGGTACCTCAAATGCAGTGTCTCCAAAACTGAAGCCGTCTCAGGGCGTGGTGACACATGCCTGTAATCTCTAGCTCTTAAGGAGGCTGAGGTGGAGGATTACACATTTGAGGCCTCAGTAGTATAGTGAGACTCTGTCCCAAAATTTTAAAAAAAAGGGTAGTGGTGGTGGTGGTGGCTGGGGACCTAACTCAGGGATAAAGCATCCCTGGGTTCAATCCCCAGTTCTGCAATAAAAACAAACAAAACTGAAGCCATCATCTTTCCCTCTAAGTCTGCCTTTTTAAAAATGTTCCTAGAACAGTGATTTTTCAGTTGTTTTTTATAAATCATGTATGTATATGTAGTTTTAGACTGAGAGTAAAAATTTTACCATAATTTTATAGTACATGCAAATATTCAGTTTATCATAAAACACTGGAATTGTAAAATCCATCACATTACTCTTAAATGTACCCAGTCACTTTATATATCATTAATTTTGGACTTTACTATCTGCTTTAAAAAGAACACATGAATCAGCTCTTCATTAAAAGTCAGAAATTTTCTTTTATTCCTTTTGTCCATAAACTTTCCTTTTTCTTTCTTTTTTTTTGGTGGTGCTGGGGATTGAACCCAGGGCCTTGTGCATGTGAGGAAAGCGCTCTACCAAGGAGCTATATCCCCAGCCCCATAAACTTATTATTTTTTAAAATATTTTTATTAGTTGTTGATGAATATTTAGTTATTTATTTACATGTGGTGCTGAGAATCAAACTCAGTGCTTCACATGTGCTAGGCAAGCGCTCTACCACTGAGCCACCATCCCAGCCCACCCATAAACTTATTTTTGATTTTACTTCCTCCATAAAATTTTCTATTACATTTTTATTAATATGTTTACCCATAAAAATATTGTACATATAAATAGAAATTTTATAAGTTTATTTCCAGAGACCTTAAGGCCCTAATTATTGTTGAGCCTGTGGGTAATTATCACTATGATTGTTATAATTAATTAAAACAGCAAAGTATTATGCATTTTAATAATTATTAAACATAAAAGTATTTATTGGAAATGCATCTTTAAATTCTACAAATAAGCCTTTTTCTTTTCAATTAATCCATATACCCCAGGATGATTTAATATATTCTTGGAGTGAGCTAAGGCTCAGCCATAATTTTATGCTTATTTTTGTTTTTTATAGATATAAGCACGAGTAACCTTGTTTGTTTTAGAAGAAAAAGGAGTTTCAATTCAGGAAGATCACTCACATTTCTCAAACTTTTGTGTTATATGTCAAAAATCACAGAGTGATCTGTTATCTAAAATTATTTTTAGTAATCTCTCTGGTACCTCAAACACAACATAGTCATCTTCCCTCCTAATCTACTTTTTCTTATGTTCCTGAGAGCAGAGATTTTGCAGACCACTCATTTGGGGTCTCCTTCAGTTTACTTGAAAGCAACGAATTAAAAACCACCTGACTAGTTTGTTACAATTGGTCATTATAATAACTCCAAAATTTCTGGGAAATGTATTTAAAAATGTTTTACCAAGAATTGTCAAAATATTATTCAAGTATATTGTTTTCTCTTTTATGTAGAGGCACCTGATTTTATCCCAATATAGTTATTAGTGATTAGGAAAATTAAAAATTGTTACTTTCAGGGAAGGGTGTATTGCTGTAGAATATGTGTCTAAAAATGGTTAGTTTCAACCTACATTTGCCAATACAAGATTTTTGATAAGATGCATTTATCACAATCATGTACTTTATGTGATTATGTACTTTATACTTTCTTCAGAATCTTGGCGCTGCAGACTTAGTTAATTTGGTTTATGGAAAATATCCAACATATAACTCTTTGGCAGAGTCAGTCATCATTAAACCACTCAGCCAAACCAGCTTGCTTCCCATCATTTGTCAATTTAAATAAAGATGTTAACTTGTGTTCTGTGAAAAGTATTGCACTTGGAACTCTTTTCCTAAGATGGATAGACAGATAAGGCACAGCCTTTTGTCACCTAGAGGAGACAGGTCTGTCCTCAGTGAAGTCTTCCCAAGGCTTTGATTTGTTTTATTCTTATGGGACTCTTCCTCTCGAGCCAGGCATATTTTGATCATAGCAAGAGGATGAAAGTTGCAAACTCATTAAACCAATATCGTCACTCCTTCTGCCACTCCACTTTAATACATCTCCTTTTAGAACACCCTAGCTATGGGCCAAAATACCAGACATCTAACACTTTGCCAGAAATATGTTTAAACTGGGGAATGATATAAAGCCCTCTCTTCTGGTTTATAGAGTCTTTATTAAAATCATCTTTGTTAACCCCAGTACCTACAAGTGTGCCTATGATTTTCCTTGCCCTGGCATGATGTGCCATGGCAGGTGGCTTCTGCACTAAAATGGGAAAGAAGACCTTTGAAAAGGTAGGACAATGGAAAAAGAGGACTAATAAAACATCTTACTCTCAGCTCTGTTCTTGGTAGGTCCGTTTTAGGAAGGAGTATATATGGAAGGTGAGGATCTGGGAATTAAGCTCCTTGAAGCTCTCTGTTGCCTGCGTGTCTCCTGGAAAGTCCTCCCATATGCATCCTTGAAGTGTTCACACCTTTGAACAGCTTAGTGAATGCCACCACCACCCACCTGATTTCTTGAGCTAGATCTTGTCATCTCCAGCTGCGTCAGCTCTGCTACCCTCATGGCTCACCTGCCATCAAAGGATGCTTTAGAGAGTGAAAATGCATACTACACTGGCATGACTGGTGTAAACACAATTTAGGGTATTTATGTTCTCTTGCCAACCTCTCTAGAATCAGCCTCCAAACTCTAATATTAGTTTAATATTAATTAGTTAATATTAATTTAGGGCTTGGATTTCTGTGAAAACTTTTGACTAGACTTCTTGTCTTTGATCTTGCTCCCTCCAGTAGGTTTTCCCTACCTCATTTGCAGTTTTCTGTCAGAAAGGCATGCTTGATGATGTCTCCTCTATGGCTTAAAATTCTTTAAAGGATCCCTTGCGGGAAAATGCAAACTCTAAGCTGAGTGCGGTAGTTCAAGCCTGTAATCCCAGCATGCTGAGACAGGAGAATCGCGAGTTCAAAGCCAGCCTCAGCAATGCGAGGTGCTAAGCAACTCAGTGAGACCCTGTCTCTACATAAAACACAAAATAGGGCTGGGGATGTGGCTTGGCGGTTGAGTGCCCCTGAGTTCAATCTCCAGTACCAAAAAAAAAAAAAAAAGAAGGAAAATGCAAACTCCAAAACATGGTTTACGAGGTCCATCAAGATATGGAGCCATGGCTTATTTTGAGCTTCTTTTCTTCCGATGTGACTGCAGTCCCCCACCTAGAACCCCTACTCTAGGTACATTGTAGCTACCGTGCACCACTTGTAGCTCCTGACCTGTACCATTATATCTCAGAGTGTTGCACATGCTGCTTCTGTGATGAAACACTTTCTTTTTCCCCCTTATTTTTAAAAAAAATATTTATTTATTCTATTTAGGTTTACATTTTGATTCATTGGACACAGATGGAGCACAACTTTTCATTTCTCTGGTTGTGTGTGATGTAGAATCACAACATACATGCAGTCATACATAAAGCTAGGGCTGTGATGGCCATCATATTCCACCACCTTTACTGTCTCCGTGCCCTCTCCCCACTCCCACTCCTGTGACCAAAGTTCTTCCATTCTTCCCGTGTCCTCCTCCATATTATGGATCAGTATCCACTTATCAGAGAGAACAGTTGACATTTGGTTTTCTGAGATTGGCTTACTTCACTTAGCATGATATTCTCCAACTCCATCCATTTACCTGCAGATGCCATAATTTTGTTCTCTTTTATTGCTGAGTAATATTCCACTGTGTATATATACCACAGTTTCTTTATCCATTCATCTATCAAAGGGCATCTAGGTTGGTTCCACAGTTTGGCTATTGTGAATTGTGCTGCTATAAACATTGAAGTGGCTGCGTCACTGTAGTTTGCTGTTTTTAAGTCTTCTGGGTATAGACCGAGGAGTGGGATAGCAGGCTCAAATGGTGGTTCCATTCCAAGTTTTCTAAGGAATCTCCATACTGCTTTCTGGATTGGTTGTACCAATTTGCAGTCCCACCAGCAATGTATGAGTGTGCCTTTCCCCCCACAACCTTGCCAACACTTGTTGTTTGTATTCTTGATAATTGCCATTCTGACTGGTGTGAGATGAAATCTTTGCATTTCTCTAATTGCTGGAGATGTTGAACATTTTGAAACACTCTTCTTTTTCTCTTTCCCTCTCATTTTGACCTGGTTGAATCCTTTTTTTTCTTACCTATTTTTCTTTCTGCAGTTGAGGTTGTCGCTCTATTATGAAAGACCTCTTCTATTGTTTACTTTCAGTAGTGAATTCACTGCATACTTTGAAGGACCTTGTAAACCATGTTTTGGAGTTTGTTCACTTTCAGCAGATTTCATATATATATAAAGGAGAATAGGAGAAGCTTTACTGAGATGTTGAGAAGTTAGCCAAGAAGTTGATGGGATCATAAGGAGTTGTATGTGGTATTCATAATATTCTGGCAGCTACTGGGTATTGTTAAAACTATTTTTGTCTAGAAAGAGATAGGGTAGCATAATGTACAATAGAATAAGTTATATGAGGCTGGGCATGGTGGCTCATGCCTGTAATCCCAGAGGCCTCAGGAGGCTGAGGCAGAAGGATTGCGAATTCAAAGCCAGCTTCAGCAAAAGTGAGGTGCTAAGCACTCAGTGATACTCTGTCTCTAAATAAAATACAAAATAAAACTGAGGATGTGGCTCAGTGATCAAGTGCCCCTGAGTTCAATCCCTAGTATCCTCTCCCCCAATAAAAAGAAGTTATATGAGGATTTGAGTCCAGGCAATGTCACCAATAGCTATATGGTTGTAGATCCTATGCTTTATTGATTAATTGATTGTACTGGACATTGAACCCAGGGGCGCTTTACCACTGAGTACAACCCAGTCCTTTTTTAAAATTTTCTTTTTTTTATTCTTTTTTGAGACAAAGTCTTGCTAAGACTGGGTGAGGGTGTCACTAACATGCTGAGGCTGGCCTTGAACTTGGGATCCACCCACCTCAAGCTCTCAAAGCACTGGGATTACATGCATGAGTCACTATGCTGGGCATCCATGATTTTTAAAAATTTGCTTATAATAAGTAATGCTTATGATAAAAGGGTAAATTTTTCTATTTCTCTAGAGTAGACAAAGTGTCTGGTAAGAAAGGAAGAGATGGTATTTTTCTGGAATGTTTCTGTTTAGAAAAGGAAGGTCTTATCTTTCCTGAGCACAGTCAGGTAAAGTGTCATGAGAAGTCAGGAACTAACATGTTTGAAAGAACCCTGGAAAGTGCTGAGGGAACCCTGCCAAGCAGCACCTGCAAAGCCTGAGCCCCTGGGTGTATTGCTTGCTTTCCTCACCTGGGAAAAGGAGCATGCTTTGATTGGTCTTTAGTTTCTTTATTGTATGTGGTGATTTTGACACAGATTCAGAAATGCTCTTGAAAAACCTAGATTTATTAAGAGACAGCTCCACGAATTAGCATGAACTTAGTCTTTCTATAGTTATGTTTTGTTTTTTTTTTCTTTCCCTTCTCAGATGTTTGATCACAGCAGGGACTGGTGAGTCTTCCATGGATCTTTTATAGTAAAATATTTTATCCTATCGTTTTCATAAATGTGTTGTTTTCCAGGTTAAGGAATGTGAAGAATTGAATTCTATCTTAAGTAGAAAATTCTTTGTTCATTATTGGTGCCCAGTGCTTTTTTTCACCAAAGCTAGATTAAATGGATGAACACTTGAAAATAAAGATACAAAATTCTTTAAAACAGAACTATCAGGATCGGTGGAAACATCAAGATGTATGCATACATTTATATATTTGTATGTTTATATATAAAACAAGGTATGCAAGTATTATAAGCATTTTTCTTGTCAATAAAATAGTTGCCTGAGGAGTTTCTATAACTGGCTTCTTACTTGTATAAGTGCTTGAAAGGCATATTGCTTAGTTCCTTATCATTAACATTTTATAAATCAGACTCCTCTCTGGTTAAATCAGAGTGAACTGTAAAGGATAGAATTTCAGACAGTTGATTGATTGATGACTCATGGGAAAACAGTGGTTTTAGAGTTAATGATTCTCGATGTTTTCTTGATTGTTATAAGAGCGCATTTCATGGGGCACAGCAGCCTATTTATATGGAATCTGTTGGAAATTTTAAGTATGGAAGGATAAGATCTGATTGAGGAGCTGGTTTTTCGGAGTGGGAGTCAACAGTTCTGAATATGTTAAAATCCATTGGATATTCAAATGGAGAGGCAAGGTGAATAGTTAGACTCTGAGAGGGTTAGAGTCACAGTAGTAGGTTTTCAAAAGTCATGAGACCAGATATAATCATTTAGGGAGAAAGACCCATGTAAATACAGAAGAAAAGGGGTGAGACTTCCATGGGCCCCTGTTCTAACCATGTAATTTGGGCACTCTGGAGTTTGGCACAACTATGTGGTGTGGTGCTGAGCAGAAGGTCCCTACTGGCTTCATAACCCCAAGTGTTGGCCTAGCTCCTCTGTGTCACCTTACTTGGCTAGCTACAACTGCATTCACTTTTTCAGTAAAAGAGGAGAGGTTTTGTTTTTTAACTAGAACTTGAATTTAATTTCTAGTTTCAGGACATGTGGACTTCCGATGTTGTTGCTCACCTTTCTCGCAATATACTGGTTGGTTTTCAAGGGCAAGCATACAGAAGAAGAGAGGGAATGAAGGATGGATGGATAGTGGGACAGAAGTTGTATTGTTGCAGAGCAAGGCTATCCACAGAGCTGGAGCAACTGCAGATGTCCTGGGCCACCAGTTTTTGTGACCATGGCAGGAAGATTTCAGACAAGGTGTACAAAATAGCAGGCATAAGTTTTTCAGAAGAGAAGTGAAAAGGGGACACTCTTAGCAGAGAGAATGTCAGAGAGTAAAGGGACAGTGTCCAGCTCTTGACTTTTCTGACTGATAGCAGGACTGCATTGGACTTTTAAGTTCTGGCTACATATGGTTTTACCCCATGGAGGAGAGATTTTACTATTATAATGATATGTTAAAGGGCTGAGATTGTGGTTCAGTGGTAGTGTGCTTGCCTCGCATGTGTGAGGCACTGGGTTCGATCCTTAGCACCACATAAAAATAAAATAAAGGTATTGTGTCTATCTACAACTAAAACAGTATTTAAAAAAAAAATGATATGCTAAAGATCCTCTGGGTCACCTTGGCCTACACTGTTTCTAATTGGAATTGTTCTTACATATTTTATGGTTGGGGGACTTTGCTTCTAATTATTCCATCTCCCTGCATCCTGGAATCTGGTCTGCGTAAGGGTCATGAAAGTACCCCCTTTCAGGGTGACTTGTGTTCTTATTGATAGGTAGGAGTCTTTGGGTCTACATTTCTCCTACAGATAATAGGTTGCTTGACTTAAGCCAGGAAGGGTCAGAGTGGTCTCCAGTAAATTGCTTTTTAAAAGAAAGCATGTAGGGGTCAGCACAGTAGTCCCAGTTTGTAGAATTATCCCTTAATCTCATGTTACCACTATTCATGTCTGTTACCTATCAGTATAACCTTTTATGAATCAAGTCTCAAGAGTCAGACAGTGTTACTTCTGCAATATTCTGTTGAATTGAAATAGGTCAGCCCATATGTAATGAGAGGAAATATTACATTACACCTTTTCATAGGAGTAGTATCAATAGTTTTGAAGACATATTTTAAAGCATGAGAGTCTTTTCTCTGGTCAAAAATTATTTTTATTCTTCCTACATATAAAATGCATTCATCCTTCCCATCATCTCCTTTATTATGACATTGGATTCACACTTGAAGTCCAGAATCTCATCAAATCAGACTCTGGGTACTTCCAAGTTCAACTCCTTGAATACAGTTCCTCTTGAATTATGAATTAAGATAGTGAGAAAGATACATGGCCTCTCTTTATAACCCAGCAATACTGGTGACATACATAGGATAAGTGGCACAAACATTTCAATTTACAGGAAGTTACTAAGTATTGGAATTGTGTTAATTTTTTATATTTTAGTTTTTTTAGTTGACAAATAATATTTGCATGTACTTATCATACATAGAATTATTTGAGTTTGGAAATTTATCCAGATTCATGTAGCCATTTCTTTGATTAGGGATTGATCTTATTGCCTAGAATTTGTGTTCATTGTGATGCCTGGCCCTGTTTTGGGGGCTCTTGGTTCTATTCAATGACTTTTCTTTCTTTTTCATAAAGTGGTAGTGTATGTTGCAGCTGAATAGTGTTTTCAGTCTGCTTTTTGCTGATGAAGATTGGGAGTCCGGAGGCTACTTGCTTCTTTTCAGTATGTAATGTCTGGTTTTTTTTTCCCCCAGCCCAAGCTGGAAATTTAAAAACAACAACAACAACTACAAAACTATGGATTTCTTATGAGTCACTTTTTAATCTACTTTGTTAACAAAGAAACACTCACAGATTGGTTTGAAATAAACTTATTTTCTATACCTTAGATTTCCTATAAGACTTTTGAGGATAAAAGCCTTTAGGATTCTCAGGGGAACTTTTGTTATTTTGAAAGGGTCTATGAGGTATCATATTAAATCTTTTTGAGGATTTTTTTTTTTAACCATTGCTTCAAGTTTTTCTGACAGCATGCTGGATTCAATCTTTGCCTGGAAGCCATTTCTTAATTATAACACCGTTTTGCTTTCTGATAATACAAGCAATGAGAAAGTTCATTTCCAAACCCAGTAAGTCCTGGCTCTTTTATACTTTAACATTTTTTTAAGCTTATCTCTCTCTTGCATTTCATTATAGGCAACAAAATGAAGCCAATCGGCACTTTCACCAGTCTGCTTGGAAATCTCCTTATCTGGATCATCCAGTCCATTAGGTACATTTTTTATTTTCCATGTTGCCGCTGGCAACAGCATCTCTAAACATTCTGCCCCTCCATAAGGCTCCCTTTCTCCTTGCTTCCAGGAGCTTTCTCTTTGCTTTTCTTTAGGCCCTTGCAGAGAGCCTCCTTCAGGGCCCTCAGGCTTCTGCTGATACTCTCCTTTAGGTCCTTCTTGGTGCTTCATCCAAAAAACATTGAGTGGAAAGTGAAGGGAGTGGGGTCAGGTCATGGGCCTTCTTGATCATCCAAAGGACTTTGACTTTGACTTTTCATAGGGAAGGAAAGTAATGGAGGATATTGGCCAGAAGAGTGAACAGATCTGACTCATGCTTTAAAAGAATTTCCATAACAGCAAAGGTAGAAACAAGGATACCATTAAAGGAGTTAAGAAATCTAGGTGAGGGCAATGGCTGCTTGACATGGGATCGGAGAGCATTTTTCAGATTGTTTCTGTTTTAAACATAGAGCCAACAGGATTTGCAAGTGGATGGAAGAGATAGAAGATAAAGAAATCTTGCTTGGAGCTAACAGAATGCTTTTGTACCATTTACTCAGATGGGGAAGATGACAGGAGAACAATTTTTTTTTCTGTTGTTATTTTGTTTTTGGAGGGAGTGAAATCATCTGTACCCTTTTGAACATACAAGCTTTAAATTCTAATGGACATCAAAGTGGAGATGTCAAGTAAATAGTTGGATTTAGGGAAAGATTCTGGTCTGGCTATAAATCTGGTAGTTGTCAGTATGTAGCTGGTGTTTACTGCCTTGAGCTTTAGTGTGAAGTGTGAGCCTGGGGCAGTATAGCTTTTCCTTGTTAGGAGATAAAGAGCAACCAGCTAAGGGGATTGTGAAAGTGTGGACAGTGAAGTAGGAAGAGAAGCAAGGGAAAGGACTGTCCTAGATGCATGTGACAAACACGTTAGGTAAGTGAGTGAAGATTATATCTGTCATTAAACAACAGGATATTCTGGTGATGCTTCTGTGCTGTTGGGTTACCACAAGCACGTTAATTTTTCACTGTATTAATGAAGTGTAATATTTTTAACTGTCTATTATTTACAAATCAGTGTGAGAAATGATTGTTTATTGATAGCATATAAATTCAAGGTGGGGAATGATGGAGATGCCAGACATCCAGGGGTTGTTCACATGGATAGTGGTACTAGTGACACCTTTACTTTCTGAAGGTTCAATGTACACATGCTCTGTTATGTACACAAAACTAAACTATTGTATTAAATTACGTGTGTATAAAATGTGCATAAAACATAAATGGATTTTGTGTTTAGACCTAGGTCCCATTCCCAAGATCTTTCATTATCTATATGGAAGCATTCAAAAACCTGAAAAAATGCAAAATGTAAAACACTTTTGGTCTCAAGCATTTTGGATAAGGGATACTCAACCTGTATTAAAGTGGATTCAGAAGGGGATGAGAAAGAGAGATGATATAGAACAACTTTTGTTTTGTTTTCCAGAGATTTCTTTTCTTATTTTTTTTGTAGTTGTAGATGGACAGAATGCCTTTATTTTATTTATTTATTTTTATGTGGTGCTAAGGATCGAACCCAGTGCCTCACACATGCTAGGCAACCACTCTGCCACTGAGCCACAACCCCAGCCCCAGCCCCAGCCCCAGGGATTCCTTTTAAAATGTGGAAATGAAATGGGAAGATATGGGAGTCAGAAAGCTTTTTATTTTGACCAGGCATCATGGCCCATGCTGTAATCCCAGCAATTTGGGAGATTGAGGCTGGAGGACCACAAGATGGAGGCCAGCCACAGCAACTTAGTAAAACCTTGTCTCAAAATTAAAAGGGCTGGGAATGTGGCTCAGTGGAAGCCCTTCTGGGTTCAATCCCCAGTACCCTCCACACAAAAAAAGGTTTTTACTTTGAATGTGGGAGAAATAAAGGAGAATAAATAAAGGAGAAATAAAGGAGAATAAATAAAGGAGAAATAAAGGGAGTTCAGCCAGGAATGATTTTTCAGAAAGGGAAACTTTGATGGTGCAGGAATGAACAAATAATTTGGATGCACTTAAGTGGAATGTGGACTGTTCCTCCACTGTAGTGGGAGAGAGGACAGGACACAGCATAGAGACAGGTAGATTGGTGTGTGGGCTGAGAATGCATAGGCCTGTCCTTTGCTGATTGCTTCAGTTTTCTCAGTGAAATAACTGAGATCTTCAGCCGAGAATGAGATAGGAAGAGATGCTGGAGAGGAGAAAGTGTCAAGGAGTTATTTAGGAAAGTAAGAAGATACAACATAGAATTATGGGTGATTCCAAGGGTTCCCTTGGATTATCAATGACTGAATGATTAGGCTTTCTGTTGTGTGTAGCCTTGGGTTCCTGCACAGGCAAGGGTGGGAGTTAAAGTTAACCATAAGTGGTCTCCCCCTGCCCCCATGGACATTGTGGAGGAAAGGATGTGTAATGGAAATGAGGACCATTGCAAGTGAATGATTACAGTGGATATTGAGAGAGGTCAGGGCATGGGTTGGGGGTAACAGGGAGGGACAATGAAAGACTGGTAGGATCACTGAACTGGATGTCCTTCTAGAGTTAGAATACTAGAGGAAAGGAGCTGGGGAAAGAGAATTGGTAGTTGAGAATGAGAATTTTTGAAATTAAAGTTATTCATTGTGGTTCTGATAGTAATCTAGAGAGTACCTTGGCCTGGGCATAAGGTGAAAGGAATTCAGATCTGTGGATCTGTTGTTCTATACTTTGGGGCAAGTTGTTCACTCAATGTTTGTTTCTCCATTTTAAAATGGTAATTGCAATAGTTCCTGCATCATCAAGAGGTTAAGAGGGTTAAATTAGAGGATAAATATGAAATCTTCAATAGTGCCTAGCAAAAGGTATTTCAATATTAGTCATTGCTATTGTTATTTCTTTAGCCCTAAGAGTGGTGCCACAGTCCAGAGTCCAGTGGTGACTCATTGCAATCCATTTTTGCTGAAAAATGGGGCCCAGTACAATTCCTTCCAATGACAGGCTCTTGATTTTTTCCTCTACTGAGAGAGTTCGGTTATGGTAGTTTTACTGGAGGTCTTTTGGCTTTTGTGATTCATAGCATGGAGCAAATTAAGACCACATCCTGTTAATGTTGCTTAGAAGACCTGAGAGCTCTTTACAGGAGCACTGGAAGAAGCACAAATAGCTGTCACCACAGTCCTAGATCTTGGAACATATGTGTGAATTATGTTAAGCCTTAAAATTCCCAAAGAGTGACCTGTTTTGTCATTTTTTTCAGATCTTTGTGGCTCTGGTTCCTTAACAAATGACCAACTCTGTTTTTACTCCCCAGATCAAGAGCTTGTTCAAGAGCTTGTTTTGCTATACTGAGAAAAGGAAAAAAAAAAGAAAGAAAGAAAAAGAAAAAAAAAAAAACTGTGCTTTCAGGCCTTTTCTTTGGCTTACAGAAAATATTATTAAATATATATATGTAACATTCTTAGTTTCTCTAAAGGAGAATCAGCATTATACCCAGTGTGAAATAAGATGCATCAAGGCTTTTATTATTTTTATTCTGTCTGTTCTCTATTTAAAACTTTTGAGGATTTAGTCTATTTTAGAACTCTAAGAGACTCCAAAAGAACAGTTGGAAAATGGAAGGTTGTACCCTGAATTTAATACATATCTTTTCAAGGTTAGGATATTGATTTACTGGGTAGCATTAGTGTTTAAAGATCTAATTCTGAGACTGTTATCTAGGAAATTGATGAAATTGAGACATTATCAGCCAAGGTGGATGAAGGAAGCCCAGGGCGTTTAGCCAAGACTGTCATTGTATGAAGAGTCTGTCATTTTTCTCCAGGTTACATCAGTACTGTTATTAAGATTGACAGGACTGAAGCAGTATGGCTACCTAACTGCTTGCCTCTCCCATCCTGGGAAAGAATAAGAGCTAGAGAGGACTGTGGTCATGACTCCTTAGTGGTTGGGTGTTTTGGAGATGGTGTGTTAATTCTCTCCTATGTTAAGAAGCAGACTGTGTGAAATATGGATGAAAGACCTGGGTCTGTCTTGGGTGATTGTTATCTTCCTACAAAATAGATTCTCATGCAATGTGTGAACTACGAACAATAGGAAGTAAGTTTCAGATAGAGAGGAGTGTCAAGGGAAAAAGTGACTGGGAGACTTTCCTAGAGAATGAACAGGTTGACTGTTGCAAGAGACAATATGAATAAATGTGTTTTCTCCTCAGACTCACCTGGGCAGATACGGAAGCTAACCCAAGTACAATTCAGAAAAACCATTCTCCTGTGGCCAGTACCACATTGTGTACAGCTGGATTGCTGCTTCTCTTTCCTTTCACCCTGGGCAGGTGAAAAGTATGGAGAGGTGATTTTTCTTTCTGAAAAGTCTCTTAGTCTATTTTCTGTTGCTATAACTGCGTACCTGAGACTTGGTAATTTATAAAGGATAGAGGTTTATTTTGGCTCATAGTTCTAGAGACTGAAAGTCCAAAATTGGGAAGCTGCATCTAGTGAGGGCCTTGTGCTATGTTGGGCAGGTGGACATGAGAAGAAGAGACAAAGCAGGAGGGATGGTCTTAACAACCCACTCTTTTTTTTTTTTAATTTTTTTTTTTGGTTGTTGATGGATCTTTATTTTATTCGTTTATTATTTATATGTGGTGCTGAGGATCGAACCCAGTGTTTCACGCGTGCTTGGCAAGTGCTCTACCACTGAGCTACAGCCCCAGCCCAACAACCCACTCTTGTGGTAAATAATCCAGTCCCGGAAGAACAATATTAATCCATTTATGAGGACAGTGCCCACTTCTCGGTGTCATTACATTGGGAACCAAATTTCAATATGAATTTTGGAGGAGACAGATCACAGCCAAACCATAACATTCTTCAAGAACATTGATTTTGTTTTTTTTTAAGCTAAGCATTTGTTAAGCTATTTGGGCAGCACAGATTTGTTTATAGAGGATGTGGAGTATTACATTTAAGTGTTTTCAGCCGGGCGTGGTGGTGCACGCCTGTAATCCCAGCACTTAGGGAGGCTGAGACAGGAGAATCGAGAGTTCAAAGCCAGCCTCAGCAACGGCGAGGCGCTAAGCAACTCAGTGAGACCCTGTCTCTACATAAAACACAAAATAGGGCTGGGGCTGTGGCTCAGTGGTCGAGTGCCCCTGAGTTCAATCCCTGGTACCAAAACAACAATAACAACAACAACAACAACAACAAACCATTTAAGTGTTTTCACTTAAAAAATGGGTCCATTTATTTTAAGAGCAGTTTAGCTGATAGATATGTTTCTTATAAAATAAGGTTCTTTTCTCCTCCATTTATTTTGAGGAAGGTTTTTTATATAAACACACTGTTTAGAGGTTTTCTGTTCTGCAAAGCCTTCTTATTCCCACCCCACAGTTGATTTTCTCTGTATGTAATTTATTGTCTTGCATATATGAATTGTATACACATTATTATCTCACCTAACTACCTTATATTATAATTATATGTTTATACATCTCCTGCTAGGCTGTAAGTGCCTTAAGGTTAGGGGCAGCTATCACTCATCTTTTTGTGTGCCTGTGCTCCCCAGGACAGTGTCTGACATGATATGTAAAGAACAAGTATAGTGAGTGTCTATATATGTAAAATGAATAAATGAAGGACTCCTCAGTGATAGAACCTGCCTCTGGAATATTGGTACCTCATGTCCAGTATTCTGGATGTAGCCCTTAAAAGTGAGTTACTGCGTTCATTGGCAAATTCTTGAGCCCTTTTTCTCCTTAGATTACAGAGCAGCATCCTGATGTGTCTCATTGTGATCTGACATGTGCTGTGTTTGATTGCTTGTTGATAATGAGTGGTGACAAGTGCTGTCATAGTGTGGCTGCTTTGGTTCCAAGGTCATATCTTTCCCTTGGTTGAACATAAGTGGGTTTTGCATTTCAAGACGTTAGCTTATGAAACCTGGTAGGTTGTGTTTATTATTTATGTTCTGGAGCATTTATCATTGTCTGACCTCTGTAACCCCTGGTTTCCATTTTGATCAAATGCGATTTGTGCATGGCAAGTCTGGATTAATGTTTAGCATATCTAATGCACAGTGAGTTGATTGAATGGCCTTTGAATCTTGCCTCTTCTTTTTCTTGCTACAGAATTATGATTTCTAACTCATCTCAGAATCTTCATTACATTTTTTTTCCTTTGTGAATGAAGTTGTTTTCCATATTTCTCATTGGTGCATTGTAATTATACACAATGGTGGGATTCATCATTACATATTCATACATTCACACAATATAACAATATAATTCGGTCAGTATCATTCCCCAGCAATTCCCCTTTCCCTCCCCTCTTCCTCTCATGGTCCCTTTCCTCTACTGGTCTCTTTTGGATTTTTATAAGATCTCCTCCCCCACTTTTCTAGCCTTTCTAGCTTTCACATACCAGAGAAAACATGCAAACCTTGACTTTCTGAATTTGGCTTATTTTGCTTAATATGATATTTACCTCGCAAAGTGAATTACTCTTAGGGGAAGTGATTTACTTTAAAATTGTACAGATTATCACTAATGTGACATTTTTAAGATACGTTATTGAATCTTTGCTACTCCATTTAAAGAGCTTCCTTTCCGTTTCCTTCAGCTGAATTTTCCAATGACAGATAAACATTCTGGAGACAGGAAAATAAAACAAACAACAAAAAAATGACAGAATGTATACATGTTTTACAACATCACATATTACCCTACTTGTATGCACAGATTTTATGTCTTGATGAACTGGTTTACATTTAATTAAAAATTAAAAAAAATTATTACCAAAGAAAAATGAATTAAAGATTCATTTGCAAAGTTTGTCACATTGGAATGATGATGTTAGAGAAATTGAAAGGCTTTTCTCCAATTTGTTCATTACTAATTTCAAGACAAGATTAGACAGAGACAGATTAGACCAGAGGCCCTGCCCCTTTCCTCCTTTCTTGCAGTAGCACTTATTGAGTCCTCATGTGTAAGTGATGTAAGACCTAAAATTAAGATCAATATTCTAAGTGCTTTGACATCTGGGCTTCTAATGACACATCTTCAAGACCCATCCCTTATTGCATTTTTGTGGAAAAGTCCCCCAGCTCATCAACCTCCCAGACCGCAGAGCACTGGCGTCTTGCTCTCAGCCTTGTGAAACCCAGAGCAAAGAGACCCACTAACTTACAGAATTCAGAGATAATAAATGGGTGTTATTTTAAGCCTCTAACTTTGCAGTCATGTGTTATGCAGCAATAAAAGCCTAATGCAAGTATTAGTGTGAATTTGCCTTCTTTAGTTTCCTCCCTTTGAGAAATACAGTGATAATTAAATCTTTTTATTTAACATAAATGACAAGAAATCGTCCATCCACCTAATGTTGCCATTTTGTGGGAAGAATCCATATGCAGAGAATGGATGTGCTCTGTGTCTAACACAGCTTAACATTTGGATTGGTTTGCGTCTACTTGGGTGAACCATGGTTTCCCTGCGAATCACTATTTTAACACCAAAGTCACATCTTCAGTTATTGTGGGCTCCAAAAGCACTTCACTGATTATAGCCTCTGCTTCAAATCTTTTCTGTTTGAAAAGTGAATGCTTTTAGACCTTTGAAAAATGAGAAATGATCAACACCAGACTATGAGCATTGTATTTTAAGTTGTTCCATTTGTGTATGCTATTTACACTCCTTTGTAAAATACTTGGAAACTTGGAGCTACCATATGAGTGATAGATAGTGAAGACTATGTTTGCACAAATACAGTTTAGTATGTAATAAAATGATATGACACACACTTAGTGTGAAGTTAAAAGGTAAGGGAGCTGTATAAAATATTATAACTACTATTTATAATTACTGTGCCCATTGCATTTCTTCCCTCAGCCAAGGGGAAGGAAACAGGAAACTGGACTTTTCGTGTAGCCCCTGATTCCTGCCCCAGGAGTGACAGGGGAGGTGTGAATGCTCTCAGCAGGGCAAATGCAAGAGTGCTGGGGATGAGGTAGTTCAGGTAGGCCAGCTCCTACCTCCCTTCTTCATTCAGGAAACTGGGAAAATGGAATGGAGCAGCTTGGCCTTAGGGCCCCTCAGATTTTTCTAGAACAGTGGAGGAGAAGCTCCGTCTTTGCTGCCCTGCAAGTCCTCCAGGGCAGACCTCAGTGCCTTTTCCTGTGTGCTTGCATAGGATCTCCTGAGGCTTTCTCTGTGCTTCTATGGCTTTTCCCTGCAGATAGAGGGATGAGGCTAGAGGCTTGAATCTTCTCTTTTTTTCAGTGATCTTATTTCACAAAGGTGAAATTTAAAGGCAAGCCTCTTCCCAGGGCTCAGAATTCTTCCACCCTTGCTTGAAATTCAATTCGTTAAAGATTAATTTGAATTAAGAAGCAAGTACTTTAAGCTGGCTAACAGCAATTATCAAGAATGACCCTGTACCTTAATAATCATCATCCCTAGCATGTGTTACATATACTTAGTGTGAGCCAGGGGCTATTCTAAAGGCTTTCTGTGAAGTAACTTATTTAGTCAGTGTGGAAACCTTGCAAGGAAGGTTCAGAGATGTCCAGTCATTTGTCCCTGCTACACGGCGATGATGAGGAGATCCTGAATAGCATCCACATGCTCCTGCTCTGGGACTCAGGTCCTCAGCCACTGTGCAGAGCTGCTCTCCTGCATCTTTAAGGATGGTTTGATTTAATTTGCCTTTTCCTAACGCCTAGAGCAGTACATGTAGGGGATAGGACTGGAATGAAAAGGTTGAGGACATTTTAGGGGGAGAATGGCTCTAAGGGGATTGCGATGGGGACTTTGGAAAGACACTTGGAGGGCATTCTGCATGGCCATGGTTTCCCCACGAATAGTAAGGAGTAAGAAACCCAAACATCTGGATTTACCGACTTTGTAATCAGTATGATAATTCAGCCAAGGGCGCAGCAAGCTCTTCCTCTCTCCTCTGCATCTCCCTTGCCCTCAGCATCATTTTTCTTTTCCTTTAAAGTTCCAGAGGCAGAAAGCTCTCATGTATGTTTGTGTACATATATGATAAATGAAGTGTTTTTCTTATCAACTATTTAAATGTCAGTTAAGTAGCACTTTGCAAATATTCTTGAAGTAAAGGCCAATGAAAAGCAACTAATTCTATAATTACCCTTTTCTACCCCACACAGTATTGGCTGGATCCTGCAAAAACCCTTGCCGAACACAAAGAACTGATCAACAGTAGGTATTTAATTTTAACTTTGTTGAGGGGTGGCTTGATATGAAGTCTGTGGTTAGTTGGGTGCAGAAATGGGCTTTGGTCCTGTAGAGGTGAGTAATAGTATTCAGGTACAAGAATACAGGAATGGGTATTCCCATGTTGCCTTGCTAAGCTGTCTGCAATTTTAGTTTAATCAGACTCCGAGTGGATCCTAATGCTGTATTGAATTTGTCCTAGGGGTGCATCTTCCCTTGATTTTTTTCTGTGATTTTTCTATATGCTTGTCTTTAAAATTTGGCCTCAGTACAGAAAAGGCAAAGAGCATTGATTTGAAAACAAGATGATGGGTTATGGAGTGGTTTTAATTAAGGGGTGCCCTTGTGACCTGAAAAATTACTGTGGCTTCAGAGAGGGAGAGACAATCCATTTTCAGGGGTTAGCTTTTGATTTTATCGATGTGGATATTACTAGAATACTCAGTATAATCAAGTATATATATTCTTTTTTTTTAAAATTAGTTTATTTAATTGCATTTCAAGTCATAGTATATATATAGAGCTCAGTTTTTCCATTTCTCTGGTTGCAAACCAGATAATTTTAATTTCAATAGGTCATTTTTTATTTATAAAAACACTCAGGTTGCTTAAGTATACAACAGAATAGCCCCTTAAAATTTTGTTTAGTTCTAACAAAATTTTGTTTAGTTATGTATAACAAAATATACTATTTGGGCCATTTTTGGCATTAAGTGCATTCACATTGTTGTGCAATGTCAGCACTGTCTCTCTAAATTTTTTTCATCATCCCACACTGAAGCTCTGTACCCAGTAGAACATTTGGTTTAAATGTGTGAATTATTGCCCATCAGAACCTACTGAGCTCTTTTGGCCTTATTACCCCATTCCAAGTCTGTACTTTTCATGGCTCTTTCCCCATTGGTTGCACGATGCTTCATGGACCGGAGTAGGAACACAGGTCTTGGAAACCAATTGGATGCCAGGAACAGCAGAACCCCAAGAAACAAGTTCTGATTCTCTCAACATCAGCATCGTTTTTGTTTCTCTGCTTTTCCATCTCTGTGGAAGGAACCACTGGAGTTTACAAATTATAGCTCCAGCCCATTTGAACTAATTTAAAAACTTCCAGTTGGAAAATCAGAAAAATTTCAGGAATGATTATTTGAAAATAAATTCACGGGTTTCTTTTATAAGGAAAAGGTTGAGATTTCTATTGAGGTGATAAAGAAAAAATGTAAGTTATTTTAAGGTGCATTATTAAGTGTTCTTTGACACATTTTTACATGATATAAAATATTTTATTTAAATATCACTGTAAAGAGTAATTTTTTTGGTCCTGAGGATAGTAATACTGTTAAAAGTTGGACATGCAGTAAGAATGAAACTCTATTACAATTGAAGAAATATGCTATCACTGAAGAATACCTACATTTCATTTCATGAACTAGTTTGATAATTGTTGAAGGAAAATGGCTATCAAATCTCCAATAGGATAGTCAGGAGGAACATCCATAAAAATAACAGAACATTTGCTAGTCACCAGGATTCTTGTAGGTAAGTCTTGATTTGTTTATCATGAAAGGCCTTGAAATTAGTCTTTACAAATGGTACGTTAGGGGATTCCCAGTTTCTGGCTCCTGACTTTTTTGCTAAAGAAAAATAATATTAATTTCAGTTTCAGAATTACTTAAATGTTGAGTATATGGAACAGCATGGATTTAAGATAATAATAATTTAGCTGTTTGCTTCACTAGCAACTGATTTTGGCAGTTAGTCTTAGAACAGGAAGCCAAAAAATATATGGCTAGCCATAGTCTTGTTCCAAAACAAGAACATTTTCTTATCCTTTGATTGCTCTACCAAACAGTGATGTATATGAGGGTATTTGCTCACACTAAAGGAATTAGAATTTTGGTTTCCCTGAGAGGCTGCACAGAATATTCAGGGCCAAAACAGCCCTGAACACTAAATACTGTCAAACTTGATTCACATCCCTATGGTGGTAGGCAAATTGCTGAACTCCTCAGGGTTTTACCTGCGCTGCATCTGTTACCTGCTAGTTGTGGAGAATGAAGTATTTATGAAACATTTTTGTACATTACTAAATTCAATTCAAGGTAATGATGCCTTATACTTAGAACATAAGCCACTTTGTGTGGGGCTTTTTGAATGCGGAATGGTGGGCTACTTTGGGCCAAAAATCCTTTAAGAAAATTAAGTCAAAGAGTTTTTTGTTGTGTATTTTTCAAAGTTCTGCTTAACTGCTCATTTCTGAACACATTTCAAATAGCTGTGCTTGGTGAATAGAGTGTAATCTGTCATGTCCCACAGAATAAAAGCAGCTCTGGGGTCTAAAGAAGGCCTCTTCCCTTTGTGCACTGGTTCAGCAGCATCTGTGTACCTCCCCGCCCCCTAGGTGCCAACCCCAGCCGCCTGCGGGCGCAGGCAGGCCCATCTGCTCAGGAACACAGAGCTTGATTGACACAGACAGAGCAGCCAAGGGTGGACTTCCTGGTTCTTCTAAATATTTAATAGTTTTGCCTCCCTGACATCTATGTTTAGGGGTAGAGGTGTTATTTGTCAGAAACACAAAGGTAGTGCTTAAATAAACATTAAAATATATAAACATCAGTGATTTAAAAAATGTAGAATCAACTCTAAGGATAAGAAATTAGAGCAAGGTTTTAAAAATTTTGCTTTCAAAAAACACTAGCATAAAAAGTACCTTCCTCAGGAAGACATAGATCAGGGGAGAGATCCTGGCCTTGATTGTCATCTGATGCTTGAACAGGCCTATGGGTTATTACAGACATAAGCGTGTGTGTGTACTAATAATAAATAATATAGTTTGCATATTATAAGCATATTATATCTTTGTTACTTGTTCTAATTGATTTTTTTGCCAACTTCTAAATTTTGTAATTTTACTCAGTTAAAAATGAAAATAGAAAAACCAGTTATTGTCATTTATTCAGTATGAGAGCCCTACTGGGATGCATGCTTGACATCTTTTCTTATTTATTTGTGTGGGAGCCTTTTTGTTGGGAAAAAAAAAAAAAAAAAAAAAAGGCAACTGTGACCATCAGTTGATGCACCAAGCAAAAAATCTTTTTTAAAATAAAGCATGTTAGATTTAGTTACTGAACAGCTTGAAAGTATGCAGTTTTGAAAATAGTGCACATCAGATTCATACCCTCTGACACAGAAATATTTCTAGTAAAAACATAACATATTGTGGTTGGCACCCAAGGGACTTTTGTCCTTCTGCACAGTGTGAGCATTTGATTACTTATTTTATATTTGTACATGTATATACAATTCCAGGCTTTGTTTCTGATTTTTTTTTTTGTTGTTATTCGTAGACTTAATTTTTCTCTGTGTGGTAAATGAATGAGACAAGAAATGTCTACACATGCAAGAATATATTTTTACATTCACAAGAGTTTAAGAATAAAACAAATACTGTCCTTAATCCTATAACATAGCTCCACTGATAATTAAGAAAATGCTAACTAATCAGTTTAAAGGTAGACAGTTTCTAATCCCTCCTTCCAAAATTTGCCACTGATTATAATTTTTTATGTGTTTTCCGTATTAACTAACGTATTAACTAATATTTTACTTTTCCTCAAAAGAGGCCATATTTTTGCACCAAGGAATGTAAATTGGTGATCTTTTCCACATCAGCATGTAGAGAACGCCCTGTCAGTTTGAGTAGTTGCTTGGGATCATGTGTATGTGCTATGGTTGTGGTTGACTTAAATGGTCCACCTGCTGCTGAGAGTTTGTTTCCAGCTTTTTGTAGAGAGGTTGAAAAAATTTTTTGGTAGTTGAAGTGAACAATGGATGGTTTCTAAAACAATTTATTTTGTTTATCAATATCCTTTTTGTTATGAAAAACTATACATATTAGAAATTGTGAATAATGGAAAATATAAATATTAAAAATTGTGCACAACCTTGCTAATCAGATAAAAGAAACAGTGACATTCTTGTGTATTTGGCCCAGTATGTTGTCTGTGTTTGCTTATTGACATACACACACACATACACACACATATATATTGCATTTATGCATATTTAAGCTCCTACTGTTGATAGTTCTGAACCCTGATTTTTCCATTTTGTTTTCTTATGTCAAATTCTTAGTGAGTGTAATTCTTAGCTGTGTAATATTTTAATGCTACTTTGGCCATAATGTGAACTATAGTTAATTTCTATTTCTTATTTTAGCTGGACCTCCATATACTTTGTATTTTGGTATTAAGTTCTATGCTGAAGATCCATGTAAACTGAAAGAAGAAATAACCAGGTATGGTACTGGCTTTGTTTTTGAACAGATACATGTATGGTATATAAAAAGGCTTTATTGAAAACAAAATTGGGTTGAACCTTTGGATGTGTCTACATGGTTTTGTAATTTATTTCCTGTGAGGATTAAATTTATACTAGCATTGTGTGAGGCAAATCAGTGTCTGATGATAGATGTGTTTGAAAAATGACATGAACTTGGGTGACATGATGATAGATTTTGCATCTGCTGTGATGGGATGTTCTGTATTATTACTGCTAAGCATGCATTCAGCCTTTGTATCCATATAGAAATAGCCATTTGAACTGCATAAAGGAAGGATGTTTTGATGCTTGGTTTGCCTATGTAAATATACATGTGAACAGTCAGTTATTTCCCTTTTATTAGTCAGAGCTAAAATATCAGTTATTGAGATGTTTCATTTATCTCCACAGGAAAAGAAAATTACTTCTACTGTTAAGAAAAGAGAGAAAACATTTGTGTTTTCATGTATTACTATATCTTTGTCATCAGTTTATTTGTGGTGAAGGCAGAATTTCCAGTTGGTATTAATTAGGTTGTCAAAATAGTCATGCCAACATTCAACAATGGCTTATAAAGAGCAAACAATAGTGTGTTTAACTTATTTGACCAGTGATCTGGCTGCATGTAGCAGGAAAAACAAAAGCTTTTTCCCTAACTTAAGTGATCCATTTTCCAGTGAACCTTTATCATAGGTGCAAATAGAGCCTAATGCGGTATTTTAAAAATTGTAAGTCATATCTTCTGAGGACTAAGGCAGCCTGTGGTTTTGTTTCTATTTCATTTCATTTTAGACTTTTCTTTTGTCTTTATTCTGGACTGCATACAGAAGAGTGAGAGGAGGGTAGGCTAATCAAATCTTCTCCATCCCACTCTGAAGTGCCACATTTAGGCCTCATTTTTGGAACACGTGAATGCCTGCACTCCTGTTTTTTCATCCTCGCATTGTTACTGAGCATGTTGAAAAGCAGGGCACCAATTCAGGCTTTCCCAGTGCACACCTCTCTGGGAGAAGGGCCATTGGAGTGGGAGGAGATGTTCACCCAGGGGTGGTGTTTACATTAGAGTTTCATGGAGGAAACAGTCCTAGTGGTATAAAAATATTTTAATACCGGTAATCGTAAGGGATTTGCAAGGAAACAACATTTTATTAAAATACAGTGAAAGTTCATCATTTTGAGGTTGTCCCTAGGCCTCTGTTTCCTCATCTGTAAAATTGGAGATGCAACTGTCTCACAAGATTTTATGAACTTTAAATGGAATAATGTATATGAAGCTCCTATAGTTGTGTTTAGCTCCCAGTAGGTGCTGAATAGATATTAATGTTAATTATGTCATTCTTTGTCCTGACAATACTGTGAAATTGCATTTTAATTGGGGTTAGGTTTCAAAAATATTTGATTTAGTATTATTTGACCTCTGTTTACCACATATTGAGTGAACAGAAATCTCCCTTCAGGATCAACTAATGACTTATTAACAGAACACATGGATTTGTGTATAATGTCTGACCCCCACAATGTTTCTGGTATAACCTGTTTTTCCTCAAGTATTAGACCAGATCAGATAGCTAAGAACCCGGGACGGAGTTGGTTACAAATGGTGGTTATGCACCATAGTTTATTTATTTAGCCTAAAACATGTTGTTGAACTTAGATAACTTAGGTAAATTAAATCACTTGCAAATGTGATATCACTATATCCTTACTATTAGAATGTGCTGAAAAGAAAGCCATTGATTGGCATGAATATGTTAACTTAAAGGGACAAGACCTGAAAAAGTGAGTCAATTGCAAGTTATAATTTGGGCAAAAGCAAAAACTAAAGCAAAAAACCCCCAACCCCCTAACTTATTTATTTATGTATTTAGTGCTTGAGATCAAACCTAGGGATGCTTTACCACTGAGCTATATCCCCAGTCTTCTTATTTTTATTTTTTTTTATTTTGGGCTAGGCTCTTGCTAATTTGATGAGCCTGGCCTTGAACTTGCCATCTTCCTGCCTCAGCCACCTGACTTGCAGAGTTTACAGGTGTGCACCACTGCACCTGGTCCAACATATACGATTAAAGGAAAAGTGTACCTAGGCCATCATTTTCAAGTTGTTTGTCTTGATTCAGTTTATTCAAAAGTTGTTCCAACCTAATCTGTGTTGTATAAAAAATACAATGCTATATAGTAAACTTGCTTATATGTAATCTACCATGAACACAATTTTTTTTTTGAAAATCACATATTGTATGGATCTTTTCACCACCTGACCCATTCTTTTTATTCCCACATAGTATTCCATAATTTATTTAACCATACCTTTGTAAATGGCCATTGAGATTATTTCTTTTTCTTAAAAAATTAATTATAAATAATGCTGCTGTGAATCTTCTCATGCACATATGGGATCATACTAGATGCAGTATTTCAAAAGGACATCGTACTTAAGGGAAAAGGACTAGAAGTGGGTGGACTAGAATGGGCAAAAGACTAGAGTGCTTCTCCAGCATGCATGAGGCCCTAAGTTCAATTCTGGGGGAAAAAAACCAGGCAATAAAATTCAATTAGAGGGCTGGGGTTGTGGCTCAGGGGTGGAGTGCTTGCCTGGCATGTGTGGGTCACTGAGTTTGTTTTGATTCTCAGCACCACAAATAAATAAATAAAGTAAAGATTCATTGACAACTAAAAAATATAAGAAGAAATTCAATTAGAATCCCTTTTATTGTTGCTACTAGGCTTTCTTTCTGGGTCTAGACACAATAAATCTAATCTCTCTTCTTTTCTTTAGTCCTTTAAATAATTTGTGTCCTTGTGAGATGTTAAGCTTATTTTCAATTCTAATTAAAATATTTTGATATTCTTCCATGTATTAAACTTGGATTACAGGTGTGTGCCACCATGCCTGGCTATCATTAGCATTCTTTGGTAATCCATAATCTCTTCTGTGTGAAGATCAGCTGGTTTTAGCTTCTTTGGTCAATAGCTCAGCCATATGCTCACTTCCTGAATCCCTGCTGCCTCCTTTCAGTATAAATAAATACCCTCAGAGCTGAGGTATAAGGTTCATATTCTGTTATAGATACCAATGGCATTTATGAACTTTAAAGGTATTTGTTCCCATATCATTTATCAGTTTTAAACTTCAGAGTCTTAACACCTGAACTTATTTTCTCTTGAAAATCACTAGATGTTTCCTTGTTTTACATCTCTAAGCCATACCTGCCATTTTTACACACTATTTAACTTTATGATATTATAAACATTTCCCATATCTCTCACAGTTAAGTTTTATCCATACTGATTCCTGCTCTTTGTGGGATGAAGAAAACAATCCTGTTCCGCATTACCTCCTGTGTAGGTTCTCTTCCTATAGTCTGTATACACATTCAGCTGGAGTGAGAAGTCAAATTTCTACCTGCCCCATGTCTTTTAGTTTCTGCACCAGGGTCTCAAGTCCTTGGAAGGTTCTCTTCAGGTTTCTTGGTGTGAGCATTCGTGATGTTTTTGATAATGAACTCTTATGGAGCAAGGGTGGTGGTCATCTTCTATTTGGGGCTCCTGTAAGAGTGGGGTCTTTTTGCCCCTTCTTTAGAGTATGTCCTCTCTTTTGTTCATTCTTCTTAATGATTGCTATGATAATTGCTAAATTATTTTTGGTCCTCCGTGACTTGTACATCCTTGGTTTCAGTTCAGTTCCTTTCAGCAAACATCAGATATTGGACAGCTGTGAGGCTAATGCTTCTAGTCCCTCACTTGTGTAGTGCTGGTTGTAGCTCTGTCTTACATATGAGAGGGCGGAAGGCCATCACTGCTCCCCCAGGACTCATGATCTAGTTTGGGAGATAGTACATATGCATCAATATATTAATTTCCATAAGTAAGTAATCAGGAATTGCTTTACAGAGCCTCTACTTTGTAATATACTGTGTTCTGGAAACTTCCTTGTTAAGCAGATTACTTTTAATTAGCATTTTTTTCCAATAGGGGTACAGTATAACTAGGTTCATAATATAATTTCCCACCCAGAGCCTGACACTTTAAAGAATGGCAAGCAGTACCCCTATAATAGGCTTAAACAAGATAGGACTATCCTAGGCAAACTAGGGTATAGGTTCACCCTGATTAAAACCAGAGACAAACAAGGACTCCTTCTTAGCTTTAATCAGAATGACACAAAAGGAAAGACCCACAACTTGAAATCTTTAAAGTGCTAAATTGTATTCTAAGTCCCATAAAATAGACAAAATAAGTTATATGTAATTAAAATAGGCCCTGAGAGACTATAAAGTGTTTGTTTAGCATATGAAAACATAACCATTATCATAAATTTGCCTTATATGCATCTAATTTTGTAGCAAAATTAATAAAATTCTTAATTAAAAATAGTTTTCTTGCCTTCTTTGATTTTGATGAGTTTTTAGAATTCAGTGACTTAAAGATATCTGGTATCTAAAAGGCAGGCTGCCCAGGGAAATTAGAACAGATATGCTTTTTTCTTTTTTTCTTTTGAATTTCTCAGAGACAGCAAGTAATGTTCATGGTTTTCCCTCACTTCCATCCATCCATCTATTCAGCAGTATTTCCATCTATCACATCAACTGTTTATTGAGCAGCTATTATGTGTGGATCCCGAGCTAGCTGCAATGCATCACCAGTGTGATGTGGTTTCTTTTTCTTTGTGTGTGCTTGTCTGTGTTTCAGTTTTACTTTGTTTTCCCAACTCCCTGTTTCTCTTCCTTTTTGTCTTCAAAGCAAGTTCTTATGGTATTCAGTCCTCTTTCTGTATTTGGCAAGGTACTCGACTATCTAGACAGATGTTATAAAAATCTTCATGGAGGAAGATGAATATTCATCTGTGACTTACTTTTAAAAAATGCTCCAGGAAAAGAAATTCAAAGGGACTAATAAAGAAGGGGGTCTAACAAATGCAAGTTTCTAGCAAGCAGAAGTAATTCTAGCAAAAGTCTCTAGTTTATAAGCTGTTGCATTTAAGTTCTTCTATTATTCTACTCTGTTTTTCTCCTCTGCAAGAGGAGCACAAGTGGTCATTACCAAGAGGATTGGATATCCCAGGGAATGGAAAGTAGTTCAGTAGGGTTCAAAAAGTGAATGCAAATCAGGGACCGTAGGGGTGCTCCTTAGTCTGTGGTGAGAGATTGGGCTTAAGAAGTAAAGCAGAGATCTTATAAACTATTTTAGGAGCTTGAACTTTATCCTGAGGGCAGAGGGAAGTCTTTAAAGGCTTTTTAAATCAAAGAAGTGACATCCCGTTTACCTCTAGGGAAGGTTGGAAGGAAGGTAGGTGTGGATGATGGCAAACCAGTTAAGAGGTTTTAGAAATCCAAGGTACAGTGATCTGAATTAGGGGGTGGAGAGAAGTTATCACTTCCCAAAACAGTATATTTAGTGATGCAGTGTGGGGGCCTGGGGTGGTTACAAAGCGTCCTCAGTTTTTTCCATACAGGCATCTGAGAACCGTGGTGCCACTTACTGAAATAAGCAGTAGGGAAGCACAAGGCCTCAAGCAGGTTTTTGCTCAAGCCTATGCTTGTGATCAAAATTGACATCAGCCTTTTGGTAGTCCTCAGTGCAGCATCTTCCAGTTTGGATTCCCTTGTTAAGGGCTTGGGTCGTGAGCAGTTGAAGATGCTATTAATCTCAGCTCATTTTTATACTTCATTTCTCTCACTTCCTCTGCCCCTCCCAATGACGTCAAAAGTCACCTTGCAAATGAAGCAAAGCCACAAAAGGACAGTCTGATGCATGTGAGTGTGTGTGCACACATGTGTAAGTGATGGTGGCCAAGCCTGGTATCGGTTCATTATTTTGGTTCATAAATCTCTGTTCTCTTTTGGCCCAGTGGCAGGAAGACTGAATAAGAAATGACAAAAAGTTAGTCGAAGTTGAGTGACATCCTGGTTCAGAGAGTTCTAGGGTCAGATTGCTTAGGTTCTTAGTGAGACCTTGGACAAGTTATTTTCATCTCTCTATCAAGTTCCTCAGCGGCAGAATGGAGATAATAGGATTGACCTCATTTTTAAAGTGTTACCTAAGTTATTATATGTAAGAATGCTTAGAATGAGTTGTAATGTTTATAATGTTTAGAATAGTTCTTAGCACTGTAAAATTTAAATGGGTTTTCTTTTGGCAACATGGAATGAACAAAGCCACAGATAATGGACATGGTCTTGAAAAAGTGGGAGAATTGATGGAATTATACCTCATGATCTTTTTGTCTTGTACACATAATTTTGGGCCTTCTAGATAATACTTGTAGTAGAAGTGAGGGCCTTGTGAGCTGTTCCTCCTGGTAGGAGCATTCTCTGGTGGTAATGGTGGTATGGGCAGTCATGATAAAGGCAAGTACCTTCTATTCGATCTTCACATCCACCTAGAAGGTGGATACTGTCACTCTGGTAAGCAGCAGCTCCAGATCCCAGAGCAGTGAGCAGCAATGCTGGAATGCAAGCCAGGCAGTTGCCTTGAGAGCCTGAACATTTTAGCCCCGACACCACAGTGCTGCCTTTGCAAGGTGTGTTCAGCTGGTCTGGTCCCTGATTATTCCACAGCCCCCTCACAGAAGAATGGGGAGTGACTTTATTTTCACTAAGATGATTAGTTTTAACCTTGATGCTCAGGGCCTGAATCTTCAGATTTGAATAGTGTAAGAGATTGTTAATCTCTTTTTTTTTTCCATTTCTCTTTTAGATATCAGTTTTTCTTGCAGGTGAAACAAGATGTGCTTCAGGGCCGGCTGCCCTGCCCTGTCAACATTGCTGCTCAGCTGGGAGCATACTCCATCCAGTGTATGTTCTACTTTTAAATGTCTGGGGAAAATACTTGAATTTTTCTTTGTATGCAAGTTTATATTCTAAAACTCTTCTTATTGAATGACATTTGAAAAAAACAAATTTAGTCAGAATTCAGGTTTTGACTCGTGTCCTTCAGAAGAGGTAAAACTGGAGCCAATTACATTTCCCTTTTAGTAGGTTGCATGGAGTTTTAGTTGCAGGGATAGCATTCATTGCTTTTTTGTTGTTGTTGTTACTGGGGATTGAACTCAAGGGATTCAACCACTGAGCCACATCCCCAGCCCTATTTTGTGTTTTATTTAGAGATAGGGTCTCACTGAGTTGCTTAGCACCTTGCCAACTTGCTGAGGCTGGCTTTGAACTCGCGATCCTCCTGTCTCAGCTTTCCAAGCCACTGGGATTATAAGTGTGTGTCATTGCGCCTGGCGCATTGATTCTTGATTTAGTGGAGGGCCTCAAAATCTGTTCTACTCTACATTCCACCTGAGCGCAGTGCCTCTGTACCCTGCTTTCTCCCTGCCAGACTGTTATGTCTCAGAGGTAATGTTGCTTCTGGGCAGCTATCGTACAGACTTCATGTGATCAGGTGCCAACACCGAGTTCAGTGTGGCACACAATGGGTGCTTCAGTGCATTTCAGCTCTTGACATCAGTGTGGCAGCCATGTGGGATGGCTCTGGGTTCTTTTGTCTTTTTAGAGACTAAGGCTGAGACTGTTTCTACTAATGATTATTGGATACCTTTAATGAATCAAACTAGGAACGGGGAAATGAGACAGCATGGTTCTTGGCCTTGTAAAACTTGTAGATTGGAAATTATGTAGAAATAATATCCCAGAAAAGCTGTCAAGTAGATGAAATGGGTTGGGGCTTGGAAGGTAGATTAACATAGGGAGGAGGATTTTTGTTAAGAGCAATATAGTGAGCTTCCTGGTTTCATTTTGTTTTTTTGTTAAACAGAGTATGTGCAACATTATATTATGTTTCCATTACCATTATTTGGGGCATAGATGTTTGATCACATGTTCTTTCTCTCAGTGTCTTTGAGAGGATATATTGGGGTCCCCTCTAGCATTTCTAACATATGTACCCTAAATTCTATTTATAGCATTTTATTTCATATAAACTAATAAGAATAATGAAAATCTCAGGAAGAGAAGAAATATAGAATTTATATTTTCAAGTCAAGATTTTATGTCATCCATATATGCTTACCAGAGTTGTTTTAGTAAAATTGTTTAGTAGTTATACATGAATTTAAATATTGAAGAAAGATGTTCACACATTATAGGAATCTTTTTCTAAAGTAGAATAAAATTATAATTTCTTTTCTTTCCAGCTGAACTGGGAGATTATGACCCATACAAGCATACTACAGGATATGTGTCAGAGTACCGGTTTGTTCCTGATCAGAAGGAAGAACTTGAAGAAGCCATAGAAAGGATTCACAAAACTCTAATGTAAGAATCATGTTGTATGTTTCTTCAGCCATCAGTCATCATTGCAGGTTAATGACAATCATAAGAAAAGTTTTTAGAACAATAAAATTTTCACCTGTGCCTTGAGCAGTCTAGCTTGCTTTCCCTTGTCATAATTTTTACTGATTATAACACTAAATGCTCATCAAAAGTAAATCCTAAAAGTAAATCCTATGGTGACTTTATCACCATATATTTGGCTAATGGTACTGCCGACCTCTCTCCGCGCATAACTCCCCACAGAGAAAATTTATTTTGTGTAAATTTATGTACTATGATCGTATGCAAGTGAATTCATTCTGTAAGTATTGTTTGCAATCTTTTTTTTTTCATTCACTAGTGTCTTATAAAAAATTTTTAACTGTAAATATTATTTTTAACTATAAAATGCCTTAATGTATTCTGGATTTGCTCTGGGTTAAGTATGTAAATTCTTTGCAATTAGAAACAAAGACCTATTCAGACTATCACAGTGAATCTGGAAATCATGATGACATGTGTGCAGCCTCTCAGGGCGTTGTGTTAACACCACAAGCACTTCTGAGGGTAGATGTGCTCCCCTAGTAGGATTTTCAATTAATAGCCTGGAGCATTGAAGTTATAATTTAATTATAGTTATTTTGGTTAAATCCTCTATACTGATTAACTTTGCTTTTTTGCTTCTTATGTAACATTCCCAGTTGAATATACTTGATTTCAGATCTATTATAGTTAAGGGAAAAAGATGTAAAATTTATCTGCTCAACAAAAAATATTTGCCTAAAGGATCTGTTTCAGTGAGTAGATGCAGAAGTCAGTTGCTGAATGGTAATCAGAGAAACCTGGCTGTGCATGTTGTATTAGTATGTACTAAAATGCTCTTCAGCCTTTTTATAGAGTCCTTCATTTTAAAGTTTCACTAAAGTGGATGCTAAGAGAGTGCTCGTTATAACGTCATAAAGGGCAGTGTGTTTGAGAATATTAATTCTATCAGGACTTTCAGAGTACAATTGTGTTTAGAAATTATCATGGATCTTTAAGGCCCCCCATACATGTTTTATGTGATGGTGTGGACAGTGTGACTGTTTTTGCTAGGAATTAAGCATGATTAAGGCTTGGTAGCTTTCTTGTGTTTAACTTGTGATGAATATTCTTCACAGATTTCACAGGTATTGTACATTGTGAGTTTTTTAGTGTACATGGCTGAAATGAGGGAATGTGTCAAAGCAAATTAAGTTTCTACATTTTTAGAAATTCATAGTTCCTTTTGTTAGCCATTACAGTCTCTCTCTCTCTCTCGCTTGCTCTCTTACTCTCTCTCTCTCACACACACACACTTAATTCATCAATGGAGATTCCTGGCAGATGCCTGCTTTCATTAGGAATCAGTGCTATTTTCCATGTTTATCACCAGTGAAGATTTCTCTATTCTCTCTTAAGAAAATAATAGGTACTTTTACAATTTCTGTATGTGAACTAATGTATTTCCAAACTTCATTGTGCTCAGAAAATGTTGGTATGATCCTGCTGGGAGGTGGGGACCCCATTCTCCTCCTCCTTCCCACCACTGTGCTAGCTCCTTTCTCTTCTGATGCAGAGCTGCTGGTGCATGGAGACATTTTGCTCTTTGTGATGTGGATGCTTTTTAATTTGGGTGCTTATGTCCTTAATAACCTCTTTTGGGGTTTTTGAAATTGAGAATTTTTAATATATGTTGAGACATTAGGGATAGGCTATAATGAGCAAGAATCGATGTAGTAAATGAAATTAACTTCATATAAGTATCACCTCAAAATATAAAATTTTGTCACCAAGAAGGAAAAGGCCTTCTTGAAATACAAAAACTTATGTTCACATTCATACAAAGATCCCCCCCCGCCCAGTGGATCCAGTGAAGGTGGTTTATATCCCCTGTAAGTGCAGTAGCTAAGGGTAAAGTAAGGCTCTTTGTTTTTTTTGTTTTTTTTTTTTTGCTGGGTACAGGGGTCAGGCTCCTTCTGAAGCTGAACTGAATTACTTGAGGACAGCCAAATCCCTTGAGATGTATGGTGTTGACCTCCATCCTGTCTATGTGAGTAGCATTAAATTAACGCAAAATATTTTAAGCTAATGACATTTTTCTTAAAAAGTCACCAAGACTCCCAAAGGAAAGCGGTAGTCCTGTTGTTTAGCAAGCAGGTGATACCTTTCATTTGTGTTTTTTGAACACAAAGTAGCTCTTGCATGGATTAAACTCTAATGAATTTTGCATAAAAGTCTGTGATTGTATTTCCATGTGTAGAAAACAATTAACTGGGCTTGAAAACACAATCTGGATAACAGCTCCAAAGGGTTTAGCTAAACATCATTGTTTTGATGTTTAGCTAAACATCATTGTTTTGATGTTTGCTAAACATCAAAACAATTTAAAATTGGTCTGTAATTGATCATATTACATAGAAAACAGGAAGATTTTCCACAAATAGATTTTATGGCTGAAAAACACAGGTCACATTTCTTACCAGGTAAAGCAAGTGTTAGGCAGCAGTCTGAGTGCAGCAGTGGTTGGTTCTGTGTTGAAAATGCAGGTTCTGTCATCATAGGTACCACTGCATTAATAATAAAAATATTATTTCTTCATTGGCTGATGAAAACTTGCTAAATATAGTCAGCAATTAACACTGGATCCGTATTGAGTGTTCTGGATCCAGGTCTTACCTTTGAGACATTTTTCTTATGTTATCAATTGATTATTCTCTGCCAGTGACATTGAAATGCCGTTGCCTTTGATTTTTGTAAGAGTGTACTTAGCTGTAGTTAGCAATAATAACATTTGATTATCTGAGAAAATGAGCAAAGTTCCTAATTCTCTATAGGAAATTTGTTACAAATTTGGAAAGAGCAGTGATTCTTTGATATATTAGATTCCAATCTCATGAGATCATTAAATGCTTCATAGTTTTCTCCTTTAAGAATATTCTTCAACAGCCTGTGATCCCAGTGACCTGAGAGGCTGAGACAGAGATTGCAAAATCAAGGCCATCCTCAGCAATTTGATGAGGCACTAAGAAACTTAGGGAGACCCTGTCTCAAAAATAAAAAGGGCTGGATATATAGCTCAGTAGTATAGCACCTCTGGGTTACATCCCTTCTCCTCCTGCTACCACCAAAGAAAAGAATAAGATTTCATGGGGGTGATTATTTTTCCCCCATCTAGCTGTATTAATCTTGATAGGCTTTTTTTTTTTTATTTATCTACAAGAAATTTATTGAGAGTTTTCTGCAAAATGCTTCTGTTTCTGTAATATTTATCCTAATTAACAATCAGACTTTTCATTGCTAGTTGGAATTTATGGGAAATGAGCTAGATTTGTTAGAATCTTCCATACTTTCAAGATTGAATTTTTAGGGCTGAAAATGGGCAACAGCTGGTATTCTCTCAGAACATTGTTATCTTATGTTTCTGTGACTGTAACTTTGCAGGCTGTTTGACAGTTCTGTGCATGTTCTTGGTATCCACTCGGTGACTTTTTCATTTCAGGATCTTGTTCTCTTAATTGCAAATAATCATAGCCCAGAAATAAAGTTTCTCCAGTCTTTACTAGAAGAGATGGTATTTTTAAAATTTTAAGTAGTCTTCAAGTTAGGGTGGGAGGGAACACGATAAACCTCAGAAAGTTCAAGTGTTTGTCTGCTGACGGCCACCAGAACTTTCTAATGAGGATTGTGGTGAAGTGACCTGGGCCTCATGATTATCCATATCAGAGTAAAATCAAGACAAGGCATTTGAAGGCACCCTTGATAGAAGCTAATGTTTCTCAACCTTGGCTATAGAGAGAATCACTTGGAACACCTGTGTTGTTTTTGATACTCTAGCCCCTTCACTAAAGATTCTGATTTAACTGGTTTCCGTAGCACTCAGTCATCAGCATTTTAAGCTGCCTGGGGGATTCCAGTTAATGTACAGCTTGGGTTAAGCACTACCGTGGAAGCAACATTGGATAAGTCAATCAGTGGCCTGAGAGGTAGTCCAAATTCCTTTTAGTAAATTGAAGTTGCAAGTATGAATTAACACCAGGGCAGAGAAGTTCTCTTAAGAACTTTGGAAAAAAAAAAAAAGAGCATCAACTTAGTCACTATCAAAACTTAGCTGAATTTTTAGGCAGATGTCTTTTAAAAACTAAATCCAATATTAATCCAACAAATTATATTTATATGGCCAATTGTAGTTTTTAAAGAGCTTTTATGTGAATAAACTCATGCTTTTAGGTTTGTGTTTGTTTTTGCAGGGAGAAAACAAATCTGAGTATTTCTTAGGATTAACTCCTGTTGGTGTTGTTGTCTACAAGAATAAAAAGCAAGTGGGGAAGTACTTCTGGTAGGTATAACTCCAGGACGGAGTTGATATAAAAGCTATACACTGTATGTACTTAGTGGGTTTGTGTGTTAGTGAAAGGGTTGGGGAAAAGGAAACAAATATGTTTTCGGTAATTCGTAAATAAATGAGTGAAATTGGATTTAATTTCCTCCCAGTGTACCTTAGTTTAATCTGTAAATTTCAAGTACTGTGGGTCTGGACTCTTGTCCACAGAGAGTGTGTGTAGTAGGACTTCCTACCCATTCCAGTGTATGGTGGTGTGCTGGGTGTCCAGGACCACTTTGAGTTTTAGCTCTAACTAGGGAAGGGTTGGAGCTTGTGCTCCTGCATATGTCTGGGAAGTTGGTACTGTCAGGGCCTGGGAATTCCAAGCTTATTTTTGTATTTAGTGGAAAAGCATAGGATAATGAGAACGGAAGATGTCCAGAGCAAAGGACACAGAGAGGACTCTGCACTCAACTTCAGCAGTATATAAAAGAGCCAATATTCAGCCGGGCGTGGTGACGCAAGCCTGTAATCCTAGCACTTAGGGAGGCTGAGACAGGAGAATCACAATTTCAAAGCCAGCCTCAGCAATGGCGAGACGCTAAGCAATTCAGCGAGACCCTGTCTCTACATAAAACAAACAAACAAACAAAAAATAGGGCTGGGGATGTGGCTCAGTGGTGCCCATGAGTTCAGTACCAACAAAAAAAAAAAAAAAAAAAAGAGCCAATATTCACCAGTCTTTTTCCACTGTATTCTCTGAATTTCTAAAAGATGAATTTTTTAAAAAGCAGTGACTACATCACCATCTGCTTTGTTTTTCAGGCCTCGGATTACAAAGGTTCACTTCAAGGAGTCTCAGTTTGAACTCAGAGTACTGGGAAAAGATGTAAGTTTTTGTGAGCACTTAGCATAAATGAGAAGGGGGAGGGTCTTGTCTGCTCATTTATAACTTAAAATACATTGTGAAATAAAACTACATGTTTTCTTCAGCTGCAGCCACGTGGAACCAGGTTAATTAACTGACACACACAGTTTCTCAAGGAAGGAAAAAGGAAATGAGTAGAAATGAATGAGATGGTAATAGAAAAATGTCATTTTGGTTTTAGCAAGGGAAAGCAAAACATTTCCAGGGCAGAAGAGAGAATAAGAGGTGATTATTGTTATTACTATAATTGGTTTTTCTGAACTGCCTGTGAAGGTAGGATTCATGTAATCTAAAAGGTGAGGCCTACATACAGGACTGCAAAAATGTGTCCTAATTTTCCTCTAAATCAGTTAAACAACCTGTTGAGAGTTACGCTTCTGCTCTTTCCTCACTGAGTGTGATAGACAACCCGGATGGAAACTGGGGACACTTTTGAGGGAGAATGTAAGGTGAAAGTGCTGAAATGCCGACCTTCACTGCACGTTGGCAGTGATTGCTAATGGGCATGGGTTCTGTCAGCGCCTGGCTATGCTTTAGCATGCCTTGGCAGGTAGCTTTTAGGAAACTGGTCAAAAGAAAGCATGGGTGTGAAAGCTTCCTTTTGATCTACCTGTGAAAATAATGTACTCTTGAAGTGCTATTAGTAGAATCCTTACAGGATAAATGAGTGAAAATATAGGGTAGGAAAATTCATTTTTATTTCTTTTTTGATACTAACCTTATGTAGAAAAAAAAAACTGAGTGTAAATGGAATTGAATTGATTTTCTTGATGTTAAAGAGATCTTAAATATAAATCAGTGCTCACACGTTCGCACATGAAGGTGTAGCAACAGTACAGCTGCCATGACAGTTGGGACTTGGTATTTGGCACATTGCCTCACCTGTAGTTGGTACTCAGTAAGTACCTGTCTAATGATCAATGAACGGATTACTAAGAATATAAGAATGTGCCAGTTCACAAAACCTACCATTTGTTATCTTTTTAGAAAACAAAACAAAACAAAACGATTATCCCACCCTGAACTATATGACCTGCTGGCATTTATGGATAAAATTATATTGAAAGAAACATTTCAAGGTTTTTTTTTTTAGCAGAATATTAATAAAGTAATAAGACTTTTCATGAAAGCTTTACTATTATTTATATTATTACTTATACCTAAGTTATTTTTGTGAGATATTGATGAACTACTTTTGTGTTGTTATTACAATGCTTTAAAATATCTTCTACCATCTCAGGATAAATATTTGGTAAAGTCAAAGTTAACTTTGCCAGACCTAGTGGCATATGCCTGTAATCCCAGGGACTTAGGAGGCTGAGGCAGGAGGATCACAAGTTCAAGGCCAGCTTTGGTAACTAAGCAACCCTCATTACATTGAGGGTGGCCTTGAACTTGCAATCTTCCTGCCTCAGCTTCTTGAGTCTCTGGGGTTACAGGCATGCACCAACACACCTGGCTCACTGATTAGTTTTCAGTGTCAATCTCCATGATATGACCTGGTTTTCTAGATACCCTGCTCAGTCCCTGTCCTTCCCAGCTTTGAGATGGTTTTAGGCTTTTTTTTTTTTTTGGTACCAGGGATTGAACCCAGGGGTGCTTAACCACTGAGCCACATCTCTAGTGCAGGGGTGCAGGATTTATATATTTTATTTTGAGACAAGGTCTCACTAAGTTGCTTAGGGCCTCGCTAAATCGCTGAGTCTGCCTTTGAACTTGTGATGCTCCTGCCTCAGCCTCCTGAGCTGCTGGGATTACAAATGTGTACCACATTTGCCTGGCTCAGCTTTGAGGTGGAATGGATGTTTGAGAGGCCTGAGGCACTTATACTCCTGGGTGGCCAAGCCTAGTATTAGTGATCTTTAGTAGGGTGACAAAGCAGGTCACTTAATGCAAGGGCTTTCATCAAAGGAATTTTTAAAATTGTTATTAAATAGTATGTTAATTGAACCTAACCATTCTATTTCCTGAGCATTTTCCTAAGCATTCTCTTTTAGCAGGGTTTTTTTCTTTCTCCACCAGGGTACCTCTCTGGGAGGCAGTGATTTACATAATGGTAGAATTAAGTTGATTATTATGAAGGCCTAACTGTAATCACAGATTGAATGAAAAAGCCCCTTAAAACCTATCACCTGGAACAGTAATCACATTCAGCTTGAAAAATGGTTGAAGTGCTTATTCTGCTGGTTTTCTGGTCTGCTGGTATGGTCAAAGAGACTTAACTCAGTATGTTCAGTGCTTTTAGGCCAAATTCAGAGAGACTTTTATGCATTATTTGTATTTCAAAATAGGCTTTGTGGTTTAAATAGCACCTCACAGGAAACAAAACTTTTGGTATGAAGATTTTTACATGATGATGGTATCAATCCTGGGAAATATAAAGAAGAAAATTAATGTTTCTTATTATCCTAAAATTCAGAGGTAATTATTATTAATATTTTGGTATAACTGCTTCCAGATTTTACTCCACTAGTGTGAATGTATGTATATAAATATACATGTATGTATGTCATCCTCTATGTGATTTCATACATGCTTTTTACTTAATATTATATCGTAAGACTTTCCATTCTTCTATTTATCCATATTTTCTTGCTAGGTGTTAGATAAGTTTCATTTTTATGTGTTTACTCCTTTTCTTGCTATTTCAGATGTGATATTTTCCTCCTATTTTCTTAACTGATTTTTGCTAGATGTGAGAGCTATGGAATTTTATTTGTCTATCTCAGATCTTGGCCATTTTACTCAATTCTTGTGTTGTAGCCAAGATTTTATTCTCATAAAATTTTATAGCTATATGTCATTTTCAAGTAAAAAATGATTTATTACTCTGTTTCTGCTATTTTTCATATTTAATAGTGTTGTTGGAGCTTCTGGAAATTTTAAATGACCTCACAACTGAGGCCTCCTTGCTGACCTTAGTGAGTCTCTCTGTAACCTGTCTTGAACAAAGTCTAGATGACAGTGGTTTTAGCTGAGTAGGGTGGCATGGCAGCAGCTGAAGAACTGAGAAGCTATTGGATTCTAGACTTAGCCTCCAGGGCTTCCTGACGTGGGGAGATATGAGAGAGGATTCCTGGTGATTTAAAGGTGTTTGACTTAAGAGGCAGGAAGGATGATCAGGACTGAGAATTGACTACTGAATTTAGGAACATAGGAGACCATTGACAAAACTGGTCTTGTGGGGCTGGGATTGTAGCTCAGTGGTAGAGCGCTTGCCTCGCATGCGTGAGGCCCTGGGTTCGATCCTTAGCACCACATACAAAGGAATAAAATAAAGACATTGTGTAAAAAACAAAACAAAACAAAAAAAACTGGTCTTGTGGATTGGGAGAATGAGCTTCAACTCAGCTGTTCTCCTCTTAGAAATAAATGTTGTAGAGAAACACATTTATGCTCTGTGCAGTACTTAAGTGAAAGTTAAAACAATGAAAAGAGCCCATAAGTCCATAAATAGGAGAATGAATAAACTGACACTTATCCACTGAGGAAAAAGAAGGAGAAGAATAGGAGAGGACTTGGAGATGGTGAGGTAGACAACTCTTCTGAGGAGTTTTGGCACAGAGGGAATACATAGGGATGCGGGAGCATCAGGATGTGAGTGAGGGGATCACAGCCACCATGAGGGACTGCAGGTAGTATAAGCTAGGAGATTTAGAGGAGGGAGAGAGGATGGTCTGAAGCAGCACTGGTAGCAGGAGGACACTTCCCCTCTTTCAGGCCCTGTGATGCAAAAACAATGGGGGACAAAAAGCACACTGTCCCTTAGGAAGGCAGCAGTGGCAGCTATGTCTTCAGGGGAGTGCCAGCTTTCTAGTAGTGTAGAAGGGTGAAGGAAATGTAAGAGAAGAGACTGAGAGGCTTTGGGGATTTTGCTGATGAGAACCCATGAGTTCCAGAGGACATAAAAAGGAGAGATTCAAGAATTGAGTATGGTGGAGATAGGAACAGATTCGGAAAATGAGTGCAGATAATGTACTGAGCTTTATTTGGGGATAACTGACACAAACAGTGCTAAGAAGCATGATGAGCGTTGGTCCAGTGGCTTCAGGGCGGGTGGAGGTGGAGGGGCTGTGATTATTGGCAGGAATTCTCTGGCTGTTCACCCTGATGATGGGATAGAAGGCCTAAGGAGAGGGGATAGATAGTCCCAGTGGCTAGTTCAATCTGACACTTTTGGGGGGAGGGCCTCTCTTTCTTGTGTATGTGCGCTGGGTCTTGACATTTACTGGTGGACTTGAGGGCTTGGGGAAATTGGGTGTTGCAGCAAAACTCTGGGCTTCAATCTCCATGACTAGATGCACATTTCAGAAAGTGGACTCAGACTGTAGGGTGGAGCACTACACAGAGGTGAAAACAAAGGTGGTAAAGTTAGGAGATAGCAGCCATCAAAGGCAGATGAGGAGAGAGGACTAGCCACAAGAATGGAGAGAAGTGGGTAGATGTATGTG
>PVHX01016514.1:24667-43117 GCA_004024805.1 Geosciurus inauris | reverse complement strand
TTCAGCAATAAAAGAGAATAAAATTATGGCATTTGCAGGCAAATGGATGGAACTGGAAAGCATTATGCTAAGTGAAGTAAGCCAATCCCAAAAAACCAAATGCCGAATGGTCTCTCTGATTAGTGGATGCTGATGAATAAGGGAGGTGGGAATGGGAAACATAAGAGAAATAGAGAAACACTGGATGCGACATGGGGGATGCGGGGAGCAGGAAAGTGGAATGGGTATAGTAAAGATGGTTGATAAAAAATATATATACATATATATATAAATATATATATGTATATATATATACTGTTCATTGAAAGTGCATATAAAGGTATTTAATATGAAGTATGTAATCTGCTTATAATTTTGTGCAAAGTTAGAAAAATTATGATTGTAATAATTTTTTTCTATTTGCCTCAACAAATATTTTCAGTGAATAGTGTGTACAGCTTCTGAAAATTTGTTTTTTTCTGTTATGTTTGATAACATGTATTAAAATGCAACTTTTGAGAAAAATAAAAAAATAAAATAAAATAAAGACATTGACTCGATATCAATAACCAGTAACCAAGAACATCTTATTTTTTCCATTACAAAATGAATGACCATTTGAAGTTCTATATTACCAAAATAGATCATAAGCATCCATTTAGTTTCTTTACCAATATATTCTTTGCCAATAGTAAAAGCTAAAAGAAATTATATCAATTATAAAATAATAGAAGAAAAACATTTTAACTGTACTTGCTATTATAAAAGGAAGGAAAGAAAAGGAAAAAATGTGATTTCTTTCCTTCCCTCAGGAGTTTCATAAATCCAGAGAAGCAACAGTTGGCCCAGTTTGCTGTTTGATTGCCACAGGAAAGTAAGAAGTATAAATACAAAAGATTTTTTGCTGTTGGTTTTATAGTTTGTTCTCTGGCTTTTACGCGGAAGCTTCAACAGCATGTACATCAACACATGACTACTTCTTGCTCAATTTTAATAAAAATAAATGCCATGCAGCAGTCTGGCTCTCTTTGCCAGGATAGATAAAGCCCAGCAATCAGCTTTCATCAAAAAAATGTTACACAAATCTTCACGTTGGCCCATTTGTTAGGCTTCTGTCCTGACGTTTTTGCTCATGATCCACTTTCTTACAAACCAAAAGTGATAACTAATGCTTAAGCAGGGTAATGGGGAACAATGTCACTTGCAGAATCCCTACAAAACTTTCAAAGAAATTATTGTTAGTTATTGTTTCAACACTCATGAACTTACCTATTGTCAGATGAATATGAATGACAGATGTTTGACAGATATGACAGATGTTTCATTTTCTTTTAAGGATTATCTGTATTTATTCATTGTAGTGCTGCCCTCATTTGAAGTGGTTTCATAAATGAAAAAGTAAGCCAGTAGTCCAGGTTCCAGGAGAAAGCTCTGAATTGTGGGAATCAAGCATTGAACCATGCCCATCCTCACAGATTAACTGAAATGTCCACAGATACCTACCCACCATTGTTTGCCATAAAATATCTGTGATCTTATTTTAGTTGCTGATTTGTACATCCATATTAGCACACATTAAATTTGGAACTACTGCATTATGTAAACATCAGTTTATAGATGTTCCCACATATGCTAAATACTAATTCCTTCTAAAAATGATCTTACCTGTATCTTAGGCAGAAGAGAATAAACAAGTAAATGGAGCAAAATAGTATGAAGACATTTTTCATTTTGAAGATAATTAGAACACAGCAATTTGACAGCCAACACCTATACACACCACTGCACATATACATTTGAATATACTTAAGTGGGCATGCAATGTGTATCTGTTCCCTTTAAGAGTAAAACAAAATTGCCCTGCATAGTAAAGGAAACAAGTAACTTAAGCTCTATTTAGTCCTTTTAAATTTATTTTTATTAGTAAGTTATAATTATCCATACTATATGTATGCATTGTGCCATATTCATACAAACATACATAATTTGATGAATCTTGTTCACTCGTAACTTCCATTTTCCTCCCCTCCTTTTCTTCATTAAATTTTTAGTAGGAAAGAAGAGCAGTTACCAATAAATGATTTGAAGACAACATTAGCAAGAAATTGCACTGGAATTTAATCATACATTGTTGTCTTTTAGATATACCATCATTTCACAGATGAGGAAAATAAGATCAAATGAAATTAAATGACATGTATTTGGCCATTCACCTATTCAATCGATAGATCAGAACAAGAATCTAAGTTGTCTAAATCTCTTTCACACTAAAATTGTCCACCCATACACCTGGCAAAGAGTAGTCATGACTCTGCTAGTGTCCCTCACTCCACTCCAGGACAGAAGCTGTTTGTCCTTTCAGTCTCTCTTAATGGTTAAGGCCTGAATCCTCAGTTTTAAGTAAGCCCAGTATTCAGGTGGTGTTAGATCACTACCTGTTAAAAAATGTATATTCTACCTGGATGTGGAAAAGAACAAACTATAAATAATAAGATCCCTTCTACCTCAATGACAATACTGATATTGCTGCCACAATAGGGATCCCTGTATGTGAAGATATTTAAGGTACCTGACATTTTAAGATTACTTGATTACACAAAGACCAATAATAAAATAGAATCTCTGTATCATTATTTGTAACTTGCAAGTTATTTTATTTACAATTATCTTATAAAACTATCCAATATGGAATTTCACTCCTATTCATCCTTTTATTATCAATTTGGGTGCCGCTTCCAGTGGGAACCTCCCTGATCCTTCTAGATCAAATCTAGCACTTAACTCCCTTCTCTATGTCATCTTCATCCAAACTCTATAGAAATAGAATTTCTACTTTACTCACCAGTGCATACCCAAAACCTCGTAGTGTACCTGGCACACATTAAATACTAAAGTATTTTGTAATGACCGAGTAAATAAATAAACAAATGAACATACGAAATATTCTGACAACTTGGGAGTGAAGAAGAAAAGAAGTTTAGAAGATCAAGAGTTTACTTTAAAGACAGCTATACAGGCTAAGGGCCAGAAATTCTGCACAGTTCATTCTTTCTTCCATTTCTGCACCAACGAATTTTCTAAAATATCGATGCATTATCATAATGGCTTCTGTAGCTCCAGGTGTAACAGTAGTCAAGATGAGAACAGGGCAGGAATGTTGATGTCTTTTTTTTTAACATCTGGGTCCATCTTTGAAATGTTTTAAAATAAGAAACTGCCTGAAAGCTTCCTTTTTAGCTAATGGTACTGTTGCTATTCAGTAGCAGTTTGTGTTGGGTACCTTTTGGGACATAGCCATATACATTAGCTCACCATATCAAACATATAAGAACACACCAGAATAGAAGAAAGATGGCAGAGATTATCTCCTTGCTATGACTTTGTAAACCTCACATAAGAGCCTGAAGGACTGGAAAGTGACAGATAGGGGATTTTATCTTTCACAGAATAATCACAAACATAGTTAAACCAACTACACCCCGGAGGCCTATATTGAGGCGTAATGGGAAATAAAAGTCACATGGCTCTGGTCAGAATGTAGCTTTTTCAATTGCAGGATAGCTGATCAATAAAATAATTTTGGCACCACTTAGGCTAGAACAAAATGGCTAACAAAAAAAGTGGACTATAACTAACATCCAAATTTCTACATCAAATAAATGATACTATTTTTCCCATTTTCTTCCCTCCTGCACACAGTCCCTCTCCCTGTTTAAGCCCTCCTAGGAAACATTTGTCATCCTTGAAAGCCCAAATGGCTGACTTTAAAAATATATGTTTATAAAATACTCACACTCTGCTCTGCCTCTTAGACTCCCTTGAAATAAAGCAGCTATAATCTCTGTGACAGTTGCCACCATTAATGCCGATCATAAAAGCTGGTAAAGAGGCAGAGATGCTGATTTACCATGCATTGCTATGCTTGTATGTCCTCTTTCTAATAAAAATCAGGGAAATTATTACTTTCTGAAAGCTTAGCACTTCAACATTTGTATTATGAACCTCCTCTACTGTAAGATTTCAGTTTTCCCATGCTATTTTTTTTTTCTTCCCAAGGAACTGCCAATGTAAATGTGCCACACTGGAGTCCCACGGTATACTAAGCTGCAAGAGCATATGTCCTACATCCACAGTGGAAAATTCAGTGTTTAGGGAGCAATGAAGCGAGCTATAACTCAGGCTTAGACATAAATGCTATTGAGATCACAGTTCCGTTTATGGATATAATATAATTTGAAAAGCTTAGGTATCTTTCTGGTAAGAATTTTTACTCTCAAGATTTAGATTAAAAAAGTGTTGCAAAAACTTTTGATATGAATATCATATTATTTTCTCTTCTATTTTTTATCTAACACATTGATATAAATGAATTCAAATAACACTTAAAGTATACAGTAATAAAGTGAACCAAATGCTGAAATCATTGGTATATAAATCTGCACAAGATGTAGGACTCCAAAAACATATGGTATTAATTTGATTTAACTTTATACTTTCACTTAACTCAAAATTTTGTCTATAAATACCAAGGCCTGTAAAATGAGCTTTCAATGTGGCAATATTAATTGTAAAATTAGTTTCTGAAGATTCATTCAATGAAAGTGCTTGCTGGATGTCACATACACACACCCATTCCTACCTGTCCACACACATATGTGCCTTAAAGAAATTTAAAAAAAAAATCCAGAGGTCCAAACCAATATTTCAATTTACATCATTTGAATTAAATCTTACCATCCCCCCAAAAAACCCAAAATCATAAATTCAACAATTTGTTAATTTTTATTCTTTCATTTAATAGGTGTATATATTGAGTACTTACTAGGTAGAAGTCAATTTGCCAGAAGTTAGAAATACAGTGAAGAACAAAATATATACAATCCATTCTCTCACATGTTTTATTTTTTCAGGGTAGAAATTTACTCCTACAATTTATTACCAAGAGAGGAGACAAACAAAAACCAAAGCTACTTAAAACTCTCTTAAGTAGCAAATAATATTATGTGCTAGAGCACACCCTCACATTCAGAGATAACCAGTCTCATTTATATAAATACATATGCCATTTATCTCCCCAGTAACTTTACCATCTCTATCCCTTCCTAATGACCAAAATGATTAGAATTAAGCCATTCTAGTAAAACTTTTAACTCAACTTTGTCTGAAATACCCTGGGAAGGAATCTGGAAAGAATTAAAGGATCATGGAAGTGGACTCAGAAGACAAGATTGTGAGGAAGGGGAACAGGAGTGGGTTTCAAGCAGCACCAGGTACAGCAAACATTATAGGACAGATGGCTAAGCGGACAGACTGATGGACAACCTCAGGAAAGTACAGAAAGAGTTAATTTTAACAGAACCAACAAATATTAACTGAGTATCTACTGTGATCCAGATACAGATTTAGAGCTCGAGAACACAAAACAACATTAGTAATCAATAACATTTATTGAGCACTTACTAAGTGCCAGGCACTGTGCTAAGCACTTCTACATGCATCATTCAATATTTACAACAATATGATGTAGTAGTTACTATTAATCTTATTTTGTAGATGAGGAATTAGAAAAGATTTTTTAAGAGTTAACTTGCCATAGTCAGACAGGTAACAATTATATTTCTAGGATCAAAGTCTGGGCATTCTGACCATTCTCCTACAGTTCTATTTTGATAAATTGTCCCATTTGGATAGATCACTTTACAATCTATTTAGGATAATAGTTTTAGATAAATATAATTTTGTCAAATATAAGATAAACACCATGCAACGCTATAAAGTTATATGTTGTCTTAAAAAAGCAAATATCATTTCCAGGTAATGGGATCAAAATCTATTGCCAAAGACTCATTGATGACATTCAGCAATACATCCCTCATTCTATAGGACATTTTCTTTGAAACAATTTATTCTGTTAATTTCTATCACTATTTTAACTGAAATATACTATTTCTCTTTCATCTTCATTTAAAATTCAGAGTTAAGCCTCCCCTTCTTTGTTCCCAAAATACTTTGTACATATTGTTTTCATATATTTAGATATCTACTTCCCTCAGAAGATTAAGTTATAGGTAGCTAAGGACTTTCCCATACTCTCTCCTTAATCTCCCTGCCTACAACTGACATGGAGCAAATATCCAATGAAATGTTCAATCAGTAAACTGCAAACTTCCTCAGTGGCCATGATTTAAAGGAAATCATTGTAACTTAGCTCCAGATCAAATGGCTTCTTAATGCACAGACTTTTGAAATGACAGGAATTCAGGCATTATTTCACTACAGTTGCAAATGTAATATTGTATTATAACAATGAAAAGAATGCTAGACCATGTAAAGCCACTAATATTTTTTTCAACCATTATATGTGTATATAAAAGGAAAGAAACTAAAAATGGCAAATACACGCCATTTATGCTGCTCCACTCCTACTCTGCGAGAGGCTGCTAATCATTCATGACATTTGTTTCTTCTAAGCTTAGACTCATCCTTTGAGTCATTCTCAGAGTGACATTCTCCCAGAAGCTGCCAATTGACTAAGGCTCCGTTATCTATTACTACCCACATCTTGTGTTTGATCTTGACCTGCACCAAGTCAAATAATTTTAATATGTGTAACATTTTACCACTTAGTACTTCCAGTGAGGAAAGAAAAGACATTGGTATCTCAGGGAAGTCTTACATACCCAGAGTTACAGCTTTTATTTGAGACAGCTGGGTCCCAAGAGTCAGTCAATAGACCACTGCTGACCTGCAATTGAATTTCTCACCACTTCACAGGGAGAAAAAAAGAAAAGAAAATAAAAAGAGAAAAATAGAACAGAACTAATCTCACTGCTGCATTATCAGTCACCTGTAGAGCTTTTAAATATATAAATCCCCTATCTTGAATCAACATCTGTATCTAAGGATTAAATTTAAAATCTATGTAAATATACGTATATTATGATGTTGAGGGTTAGGTACTGCTGAATGTTTGTGCTTGCATGTGTAATATTTCAATTGTATGTTTTTGAAAAAACAGTTTCTCCTAAAACCATGTCATTCTCATTGTTTTTAAAGTATCTTTCATTTATGAAATAATTGAGGCAATAAATAGTAGTAAGAACATCTTTGGATATTTATTTTAAAGCCATACTTGACAAAATAAAGATTTGGAAACCCTATTTAAGTCTTCTTTTTTGGCTTAGTGGTTACCTCTGTCTCAAGTTAGACAAGTCTTAGCATTCAGAGAAAATTGATGGGTGGTATAAACCAGCCAGAATCTAGTCCTTCAAAGATGAAGAACTCCTCAGAAGATAACTGAGACTAAGATAACAAAAGATGAAGAGTAAAAGCTAGCTAAACAGCAAATGCTTCTTCCAAGAACTGGTAGAGGGGCAATTCTGGTGTTTGCCACATGCCTGGTCCTGGCACAGTCCTATGCATGGTCTATAAGCCTAGGTCCCAGGCAGTGGGGTTGTCAAGAGAAAAGGGTAGATTATAAGCTAAGAAACAGAAAGACCCATGCTCTTTAAAGCCTCTGCAAGATATTGAAGTTTGGAAACACCCTCAACAGTGTAGCATGTTAAGGGGCAGAGGCTTTCCCCTGTGTACCACTGGGCAGCTTTGGCACCTCTGAGCCTTCAGCATACCTGTGACGGTGACAGTTCAGTGAGAGACAAAGAAGGATCTTCCATGAGCAGGGAGAAAGCACAGTGCTTGCTTGGACAAAAAGTGCTGCAGAACCAGAGGGGATCAGCAGTGTCTGAGGACAACAGTGCAGAAAGATGTCGGCAGCATCCAGCAGCAGGCTCCCCAGCCACAGGACTAAAGGACACCAGAAGCCAGGTCCAGTACTGTAGAGTGCTCAGAGAATGCTGTGTGGTTCTCAGTAGGCATTTGTGAGAGACAGAAACACTCATGATGAATAGAGAAGGTTCTCCACAGGGAACTTGAAACTATCAAAGTAGGCTCTGCAAAGAGCCCAAGAAGTTTTGATACGTTATGTAACTGTTACACCATTTAAAGCCCCAGCGTAGTGTAGCCCACAGCCTAGGCAGCCTCTAGGAAATGAGAATGTAAGGCACAATAGAAGATTCTGAAGGGGAGCTCACAAATCATGAGTTGGTCTCATATTCAAAAATGCCTTCAAGGATGAAGTTTCTTTTTTCTCCTTCAAGTCTGTCATTCACACTCAGAACACAGAATTATGCCTTGGGTTTATAGGTTGATGGTTAGAAGATGGTTGCCACACCACTTAAGTATCACATCCTCACATCATAGCATTCAAAGTGGCGGGGTGGGGAGAGGACAAATGAGCTTTGTCACTGAACTGAGAAGAAAATATTTTCCAGAAGATCACCATAAAATTATTTCTCATACACCATTGGCTAGAACTCAGTTACTTAGACCCATTACTGATAAAAGAGAAAAGGAGAACCATGACTGGCTTATACTTCACAATTTAGCCTCCTGGCTAGGTAGGAGAAAAACTGATGTTAGAGTGAGCAACCATCAGTGTCTTTCCCAACTACAAAAGGGGTCTGAGGTTTAAGGACTCTGATTGTCATGTTTTAACCTCAATTCTTGAATGCTGATGGTGATGATGATATTTAGTAATTTAACTCTAGACCAGGACTGTTCTAAGGAATTTACTTAATCCTTAAAACAGTTCAACAGTCAATGACATAGCCATTATTATTATTATTGTGCATGACTGTTATATTAGACCTAAGTAAAATGAGTCACCTGGGACCCAAACAACTCAGGCAATGCTGCAAAGCTAGAAAGTATGGTGTTGAGATTTGAACCCTGTAAGTGTGATCTGGAGACAAAGATCTGTGACATTATATTACACCAGACTTTTCTCTCTCCAAAATCAAATGAGATTATAGCATTCAAAATGTATATGAAGTTTCATGAACAGGAAATATATTGTTAAAATATTATTTCTTCCTAGGCTGACCTTGAAATTATAGTTGCTGTATATCCAAAAAGAATACATTAGTTCCAAAATGTAGATCATCCTCACTAACCTCCTTTTTGTTCCTTTCTAAGCACACAATTGACAGAGTATAGGATTAGAAAATCCTCTGTACAGGGTAACAGAACAATTCAATTAATAATTTCAATTTCATTTGGCATTAAAGGTGTTTTAAAAATAGATATCTTTATCTCAATGAAAGCAAGACCATTAAATGAAAAGAAGTCCCACTGAAGATTGAGAGCTCAATGGCACTAAATTAGTGAATGGATTTAAAATTACAAAGACTTAAAACCCAAGAAGGATTTTATAGGGCCTTTCCTTTTATCCAGTGACTTTGGATAGAAGGCCTTGGGAGAAAGACAAAATTCATTGTAAAGATGTGTGAGAAGCTAAATCTTAAGAAAAAAAAAAAAAGTACTCTTGCAATTATAAAAAAAAAGCAAATGACATTGAACAATCTAATATGATTTTTCTAACCAGAGTACATTAAAAACAGAGGGGAACAAAGTAAATGTAGATTAAGCTAATCTAAAAGTTAAGTAAACCGAATTTATTAAACTTTAGGAAATCTAACTTCTTGTTCTTATTCTTAATGATGTGAACTATTAGTCAAATAGGCAAACTTTTTAAAAATGAGTGTAATTCTTGTCTCAATAGTTTCCCTTCAATTAACTCTCTGGTCTAATGTCAGCCAATTGTTTTCAAACAGTGATTAACTTCTGCTCCACTGTGTGAGCAGTGACCATGCTGTGTCTCTTCAGCAGCTGCCATTTCATACCTGAAGAGGCAAAGGATATGACTGCCTGCTGAATTGCTGTAATAACTGGAGGAACATGAAAATGAAAATGTCCTTGAAATCTTCAACAGACCACCGTTAATAACTTCCACTTAGCCACATAAGTGATTTTTCTCTTACTTTCTAATAGAAAACAATAAGTGAATATGCTTATGAATATAACAATGTACTTTAAATAAATAAATTATAAACCTAATAGTAGATCACCAAGTTATTCAAGCAACTTGTACTTAGTCAATAAATAATTTAGTCTAGTTTAGTTTTTAGAGTAAAAATTATCAGTAAGATTTCAAGGAATTTAAAAGATTACTGAAAAATCTCATACCAAGATACCCTTACTAATTTTTCTAATACATTTCTATTCAAAAATAAAAGATACCAATGGTACATTGGTCCACTATCCACCTGAATAGCAATGTGACAATCCTCCTACTATTGTAGTTCCTGCATATCTAGAAGTAATTGGGCTCCTATATGACTATTTGGACAACTCTAACAGTCATCTCAAAATTTTAGTTAAAAATAAGAACAAAATATCAAGAAATTCTCAACTCATATTCCTCATGTTTTAACTCAGTCACGTTCTTATTCTGTTTTTAAGTGAAAAGAATATTAAGATTTCCTGACTTCTATTTCTTTTTTAATTTATTTATTCTAATTAGGTATACATGACAGCAGATTGCATTTTGATTCATTGTACACAAATAGAGCATAACTTTTCATTTCTCTGGTTGTACAGAATATAGAGTCACACCGTATGTACAGTCATACATGTATCTAGGGCATTGTCCATCTCATTCCACCATCTTTCCTGCCCCATGTCCTCCCCCCATTCCTCCCTCCCCTTTGACCAAAGTTTCTCCATTCCTCCCATATCCCCTCCTCTAGTATGAATCAACATCCATTTATCAGAGAAAATATTCAGCCTTTGGTCTTTTGGGATTGGCTTACTTAGCTTAGCATCATATTATCCGACTCCATCCATTTACTGGCAAATGCCATGATTTTATTCTCTTTTACTGATGAGTAATATTCCATTATGTATATATACCACAGTTTCTTTATCCATTCATCTATTGAAGGGCATCTAGGTTGGTTCCACAGTTTACCTATTGTGAATTGAGCTGCTATAAACATTGAAGTGACTGTGTCACTGTAGTATGCTGTTTTTAAGTACTTTGGGTATAGTCCAAGGAGTGGGATAGGTGGGTAAAATGGTAGTTCTATTCCAAGTTTTCTAAACAATCTCCATACTGTTTTCCAGAGTGTACCAATTTGCAGTCCAATCAGCAATATATGAGTGTGCTTTCCCCCACATCCTTCCCAGCACTTATTTTTGTTTGCATTCTTGATAACTGCCATTCTGACTAATGTGAGATGAAATCTTAGAGTAGTTTTGATTTGCATTTTTCTAATTGCTAGAGATGTTGAACATTTTTTCATATATTTGTTGATTGTATATCTTCTGAGAGTGTCTGTTCAGCTCCTTAGCCCATTTATTGATTGGGTTGTTTGACTTTTGGTGTTAAGTTTTTTGAGTTCTTTATATATCCTGGAGACCAGTGCTCTATCTAATGTGTGTGTGGCAAATATTTGCTCCCAGAATATAAGCTCTCTGTTCACCTCACTGATTGTTTCCTTTGCTGAGAAAAGGCTTTTTAGTTTGAATCCATTCCATTTATTGATTCTTGCTTTTACTTCTTGTACTTTAGGGGTCTTTTTAAGGAAGTTGGAGCCTAATCCGACATGATGAAGATTTGGGCCTACTTTTTCCTCAGTTATGTTCAGGGTCTCTGGTCTAATTTGTAGGTTCTTGATCCACTTTGAGTTGAGTTTTGTGCATGGTGAGAGATAGGGGGTTTAGTTTCATTTTACTGCATATGGATTTCCAGTTTTTCCAGCACCATTTGTTGAAGAGGCTATCTTTTCTTCGATGTATGTTTTTGGCACCTTTGTCTAGTATGAGATAACTGTATTTATGTGGGTTTGTCTTTGTGTCCTCTATTCTATACCATTGGTCTACATGTCTATTTTGCTTCAAATACCATGCTGTTTTTGTTACTATAGCTTTGTACTATAGTAAGGTCTAGTATTGTGATGCGTCCTGCTTCACTTTTCTTGCTCAGGCTAGAGTTTCAAGGAGTATGTTGAATAGAAGTGATGAAAGAGGACACTAGTGTCTTGTTCCCATTTTTAGAGGGAATGCTTCCAATTTTTCTCCATTTAGGATGATATTGGCCTTTGGTTTAGCATAGATAGCTTTTGCAATGTTGAGATATGTTCCAACTATCCCTAGTTTTTCTAGTGTTTTGAACATGAAGTGGTGCTGTATTTTGTCAAATGCTTTCTCAGCATCTATTGAGATAATCATATAATTCATTTTTCAGTCTATTGATGTGATGAATTATGTTTGTTGATCACATATGTTGAACCAACCTTGCACACTTGGGATGAACCCCACTTGATCATGGTGTACTATCTTTTCAATACGATTTTGTATGCAATTTGCCAGAATTTATTAAGAATTTTTGTGACAATGTTCACAAGGGATATTGGTCTGAAGTTTTCTTTCTTTGATGTGTCTTTCTTTGGTATTGGAATCAGGGTGATATTAGCCTCATAGAATGAGTTTGGTAGGGTTCCCTCCTTTTCTATTTCATGGAATAATTTGAGAAATATTGGTATTAATTCTTCTTTGAAGGTCTTATAAAACTCAACTGAGAATCCACCTGGTCTCAGGCTTTTCTTGATTGGTAAGCTTTTGATGGAGTCTTCTATTGCCTTGCTTGAAATTGATCTGTTTAAGTTGTGTATCTCCTCCTGATTCAGTTTGGGCAGATTATATGCCTCTAGAAATTTTTCAGTGTCTTCAGGGTTTTCTATTTTACTGGAGTATATTCTTTCAAAAGAGTTTCTAATTATCTTCTGCATTTCAATAGTGTCTGTTGTGATATTTCCTTTTTCATCACAAATTTTAGTAACTTGAGTTTTCTCTCTCCTTCTTTTCATTATGATGGCTAAGGGTTTATCAATTTTATTTATTTTTTCAAAGAACTAGCTTTTTGTTTTGTTAATTTTTTGAATTGATTTCTTTGTTTCAATTTCATTGATTTCAGTCCTGATTTTAATTATTTCCTTCTTCTACTTCTTCTGGTGTTGATTTGTTCTTCTTTTTCTAAAGCCTTGAGATGTAATTTCAGTTCATTCATTTGTTGACTATTTTTCTTTTAATGAATGAGCTCAATACAATAAACTTCCTGTTAACACAGCCTTCATAGTGTCCTGGAGATTTTGATATGTTATGACAGAGTTCTCATTTACCTCTAAGAATTTTTTTATCTCCTGCCTGATGTCTTCTGTAGTCCATGTATCATTCAATATGGTATTATTTAGTCTCCAGGTGTTAGAGTAGCTTCTATTTTTTATTTTATCATTGATTTCTGATTTCATTCCTTTATGGCTTGATAGAATGCAGTGTAGTATCTCTGTTTTTTTGTATTTGTTAACACTTGCTTTGTGGCATAACATATGGTCTATTTTAGAGAAGGATCCTTGTGCTGCTAAGAAAAAAAGTGTATTCACTTGTTGATGGATAAAATATTCTGTATATGTCTGTTAATTCTAAATTATTGATTGCATTATTGAGTTCTTTGGTTTCTTTGTTTAGTTTTTGTTTGGAAGATGTGTCCAATGGTGAGAGAAGTATGTTAAAGTCACCCAGTATTATTTTCTTGTGGTCTATTTGATTCTCAAAATTGAGAGGGGTTTGTTTGATATAGGGGGATGCTCATTGTTCAAGTCATAGATATTTATGATTGTTATGTCTTGGTGATGTATATAGTTCCATTAAGCAATATGAAATGGCTTTCTTCATCCCTTCTGACTATCTTTGGTTTGAAGTCCACATTATCTGATATGAGGATGGAAAACCCTGCTTGTTTACACAGTTCATGTGAGTGGTATGTATTTTCCCAACCTTTAACCTTCAGTCTGTGGGTATCTTTTTTTATGAGATGAGTCCCTTGAAGGCAGCATATTGTTGAGCCTCAGCACAAACACATGGGTAATGCATCATGCTATGATGAGCACCATCACTAGGAGAAAGCAATTTTTCATTTCCATTTTAAACTTAAGGATCCACTGTCATAAATGTGGTCCATCATTATGTGGTATACAGGACTGTACACACTACTTCCAAGGGCCCTACTTAAAATAAAGTGGCATTAAAATATTTTAAAAGACAAATAGACGGCACACAACTGTAATTCCAGTGGCTCAGGAGACTGAGGCAGTAAGATTGCAAGTTCAATGTCAGTCTCAGCAACTTAATGAGGCCCAACTTAGAAAGACCAAGTCTCACTGGAAATCCCTACGTAGCAAAATGAAATTCAACCTCTATCTCTCACCCTGCATATAATACAATTCAAAGTGGATCAAGGAGCTAGGCATTAGACCAGAGATCTTTTGCCTAATAGAAGGAAAAGGAGGCCTAAATCTACATCATATCAGCATAGGAACTGACTTCCTTAACAAGACTCCTAAAGCACAAGAAGTAAAATCAAGAGTCAACAAATGTGATCAAATCAAATTAAAAAGCTTCTTCACAGTAAAGGAAACAATCAAGAATACAAAGAGAGAGCCTACAGAATGGGAGAAAATCTTTTCCACTTGCACCTCCGAGCATTAATCTCCAGAATATATAAAGAACTCAAAAAACACCACCAAAAAAACAAATAACCCAGTCAATAAATGGACAAATGAGCTAAACAGGCACTACACAGGAGAAGAAATACAATCAATCAATAAGTATTTGAAAAAATGTTCAACATCTCTAGTAATTAGTGATAGATATGGGAATTAGAAAAATAATGTAGTCTGAGGAAAAGAATGGCCAAGCATTACCTTCAATTCCCCGGACAATGTTTTCCTGATGCTGGTCATGCTGGCAGCTCCCACCTTCCCCTACACTGTCTTTCTAATGCTAATCATGCCAGCAGCCCTACCTTTCCCAGCTCTGTCTCTTTGATGTTAATCAAGCCAGCAGTTAACACCTCCCCCAACAATGCCCACCCAAACTTAAGAGCCTATATAAACCCAGTCCCTTCCTTTGTGCTGGGTCTCATTTTCCACCTCCACAGATGACTCCTGCTCCTGAATAAAGCCTCCCATGACTTGCATAGTTTGCTGCCACCGTGATCGTGCTCTTCTTTTTGCCCTTACAATTAGGGAAATGTAAATTAAAACTACACTGAGATTCCATCTCAATCCAGTCAGAATGGCAATTATCAAGAATACAAGTAACAAACATAGGCGAGGATGTGGGGAAAAAGACACACTCACACATTGCTGGTAGGACTGCAAATTGGTACAACCACTCTGGAAAGCAATAGGGAGATTCCTTAGAAAACTTGGAATGGAACCACCATTTTTAAAGCCAGAATTTTAAAAAGGCAGTCAGAGTAGATAGATAAAATCAGGCCAGATTGAGGGTAACAAGTGGAACAAGTCTAGGTCCAAAAGGTTGGAGGCTCCCAAGGTGGAAGATAAAAATGTTAATGTCCCTGTTGTTTGGCTTTGAGTGGGTAATTATGCTTCTTAAAATCTAAACCACACCCTCATGCTAAAACCTGAGTTTCCCCCTTATCTAGGATGCTAAATCGTTTGTTTGCCATCTGCCTCTCTGTATTACTCTATCAGTTGTGAATTCCTAAGATACTTACCTTAATAATTCTCTGTGTTACAGAAACTTCCCTGCTCCTGAAGGAGCTGCTGCCCTCACTGGTTAAAAGGGACAGCCATGTGACTAATATGAGCTTACTTAATTTAACTCTAAAAATTAAAGTCAATTGTCCTTTCTTTCAGCACAAAGGCTTATAAATTCCTATAAGTTTTAAAGGTTTCTACTGTTGCCTAAATTCAAAATTTACAAGGATTATTTTGGGATGTGGATCTAAATAAAGAGTAAACTTCTAAGGTTTATGTTTATGACTAATTTAACTATAATTAATATAGGCTTATTCAATTTAAACTTCAATGTACTGATATAAAAATATAAAACATTGTTCTGCTCTTAATAAGATACATTTCTTAAATTTGTCGGGTTTTAAATTACAACTATGCTTAAATAACTATGTTAAAGTCTAGATTTTTCTTTGAGACCTAAAGTTGATTAATATAACTACATCAATGCAATTACGGTTCTATTAGTCCTATTTTTATATTAAATGTGTTCATATCTTCCAGGCATGCAAGTACTTAAAGTAGAAGGTTTAAAGAATGTTATATCAAGCTGATGTTCTCCAAACTAAAGTTGTATGGTAATTTTACACTTACAAGGATAACAAATTTTATTGAGGGTTTATGTCTATATCTAAACCTGTTATCCATAAGATAGGGTTTTTGTTACCTTTTACACTGGGGTAAAATTTAAGTGTTTCCTTAAATAAATGAGAGCCTAATCTATTTAAAGTCTAACATTGTAAGACATAATCGTTACTACTTTTCCACACCAAAAGGGTTGAAAGCCCTCTCAGCCTTTCTTTAATTCATGTCTTAAATGTAATATCATATTATATTAATTAACATTCATGTGAAGTCAAAAAACAATGTATCTAAACTTTGTAAAATGATATTTAAGAAACAAAGATCAACCTCACAACTAAGATACTTTAAGATTTTGCAAGGAGCCCTGCCTTACCCGAGATAAAGTTCTGTCTCGCAGCCTATTACAATGGCTTCAAAGTGGGCCACACTCTAGTTCATTTAAAGTTATGTTCAAAGGATTGTGTTGTAAAGATTACTAGGATTTCAACCAGAAAGTATAATATATAAATCACCCAAATTTTAAGATAGCTATTACACAAACTAAACTTATTAATCTTATTTTATATTTTCCTTAAACTCGGTGGCTATTGCCTGTTAACATTTTACAGAGGTACTAATTTAAGAACAACCAACCCAGATTATTTTTAAATAAATAAGCCACCACCTATAGTATAGACCTTAAAGTTAAAGCCCAGTACCCTTACTTTGTAACTGCTGAGATTGCCTTGCTGAGTGTTTAAGATCAAAACTTAAAACTAAAATTAAATTAAAGGACCAAAAAAACCAGTATTTGGCTCTTGCCCTCTGAGTCAGCCTGAATCCAAGAAATGAGGGAACTTCTCCACATCTCTAGGCTGCAGGACCTCCCAATCAGGGAGATTGCTGAGACCATTGGAGAATTAAAAAGCCAGTCAAGTGCCATACTATGAAGAGGAAGGTCACCAAAAAACCTCCTGTTTCCTGGGGAAGCCACTTGTGGCCAGCGCCACACCGTGACCTGTCCTAAAGCAGATGGCACTAACACAGCTGGAAGCTGTTTCCAAGTTCCCCAAGAGTGAACTCAGGTGGCTCTTAACATTGGTCCCAACAAGAGTCAATTGTACCTGCTTCATCCTAAACACTTAGCAAAACCATAACATACCCATTCCTGGGCATTAAAAAATATATAAATAGTTTAATGTAACATACATACATTAGCCCTCCAAAATGTATACAACTGGAGGCTACAAAGGAAAGATTCTTAGACAGTAATGTAACAACTATCAAGAGAAACTGCCAAAGTCAAAGGTTTTTAATCAGTTTATGGCCTCCTGAGCTTCCTAACCTACACAGGTAGGCTTAATGTTGACTAATATAATTTTCTAACCCTAACTAATAAAATAGAGGGATCTCTACTAAACAAAGGTCATACCAATGAAGGGATATCTTACAAAGTCAGATGATATTAAACTGGCTTAACCACATGTTAAAGATAAACATCTATGATATTAAAATTAAATACTGTGTTTACATGTCTTGTCCTCTCCAGCCTTCTTTTGGGGACAAATTCTCAGCCCTTATACTTCCTAATGAGAGATTATTTATTAATCAAAATCTAGAGAACTTATATACAATTGTTCCCTCATTCACATAACCATCCAGGAGTAAGAAAAAGAGTTCTAACATCAGCTAGATACAATTGCCTACCCTAGGATACAATTGCCCCTCCTAAAACAGACCTCTTCATGGATGGTCCTAATATATCAGGGCCTTCAGTTCAGCTTCTCAATTTATCCAAAGTTAATAACATCTTAGACTGCTCCCTCTGTGCAGGTTTAAACAATAACTGATTCCCATTGGTGTTCCTCTCAATACCTCAAAATGACCCCAAGGGCCCCTCCCTCCAGCCTTTGAGGAAGTATCTCTTTTCATACACTTCCTCTAGTCCAGTTCCCTGTGACCAGATCATTAAAGTCTTTTCCCAACCTTTGCTCTGTCATGGTTCCTTTCTAGTGCAATGATGTCCTAACAAAAATCTAAGCCTCAATATGCCCCTCATCTTTTATGTTCCCTCCATCTTGGTTCCTCAATTAACTCTATGCAGCCAGGCTAAATTAATATGGTTTGTTACCACCTCCGTCTCAGGGCAAGACAAACTGTCTTCCAACCACTAGTAGTTAAACTCACTCCTGTCTCCTTACTCCTTACTCGCTGCCTTCAGGGTGAAGGCAGAAGAACTTGCTTATGTGGTAACCACTATTCAAAGGCTTAAACAACAACTTCAAGAAGCCAGAGGCATTGGCCACCTCTTTTGCCTCCCTACAATGGCAGATAACATCTATTGCCCAAGTTTCATTGCAGGACCATCAAGCCATACACCTCCTAACAGCAGACAAGGAGGAACATGCCT
>PVHX01016514.1:0-24567 GCA_004024805.1 Geosciurus inauris | reverse complement strand
AGGATCTGACTGATCAGATGTCAGTAACCCCAAAGAGATAAGCTCATGGGTTTTCTTTTCAAAATTCCCTTGTATACTATACTTTTCCTGATTTGCCTCCCCCTGCCATGTCTGTTCAAATTTATTCAATCTTAAATCCAGCAGGTTTCTAATCAGACATTTAATCAGCTTCTCCTCAGGGATCTTCGGATTCTCAAGGAGGACAGTCACTCACCTGTAACTGTTTCCTGAGACTCTACTCAGGCATTCCTGGCTCCTGCCTTCACATCTACACTCAGGAAACTGGCCCCACCAGCTAGCAATGCTATGGCTACAAGGCACCTTTCAGACTTCTCACCTTGGGAGACCCTAACCTTTGGGACCTGGCTGCTCTACCTTCTTCCCCTACCCCCATCCTGCTCAAAAGACATCGCCCCAATTCCACTTGAAGTAGCCAGAAGAGCCAACGTCGTCCATGTTCCCATCCTTATAAAATCAAAAATGGGGGAATGTTAGGTAAAATCAGCCCTCCCCATACCGTTTGGGCCCCTCCCCTCTCTAAAGCTGAAGCAGCTCCAGCAGAACAAAGCCTGGCTGCTCCTGGCTGCTCAAGTTACCTTCTCAGCCACATCAAAGAAATCCTCAGCCGCTTATCTGCTTATCAGACTTTAAAGTGACCAATCTGCAGCTCGCCATGCGGTTTGTAGTGGGCTCTATAAAATCCCTCCCGCGCGTCCCCTCGCTCTCTTTCCTCTTTCCTTCACCCGGGCGCCCACTCCCCTGAATAAAGGATTTCCTGGCTGCACAGAGGTGTCCATGTCTGGCTGGCTGATACCCTAACAGTCCCCAAAAGCCCAACAGATTCAGCCCTTCCTAAAGAATTGTTAATGAAACAACTCCCACGAAGGTAGTAAACTGCTAATCCACCTTGAGTCTCCTTCCTGCCCCATTAACCCTCCCCAGTCCTCAGCCCACCTGTTTACCACCTTTTTTCTCTCCACCAGCATCTTCCAATCACAGGTCAGGTACAGGATGAAGGGAAATTTAACAAAATAGAGGAGAGGAATATAAAGGGACAAGAAGACTTTGGTTATATAAAAGGGATGGAACTTTCTTATCCCAGGGATTCTGCCTTTTGGGTCCCCTTCTTCCTCTTGGAGAAGTCTGTCCTTCTATTCTTTAAATACAGCTTTTCATTTTCCACTCTTTGCTTGTCTCAGTGTGCCTCTCTGGTGTTATACTTCAGCATTCAGAGAAGTAGGACACAAGGTAACCAGTAAACTGCTATTTCAATTTGACCCAGTTATCCCACTCCTCTGTTTGTACCCAAAGGACTTAAAATCAGCATACTATAGTGAAACAGCCACATCAATGTTTGTAGCAGCTCAATTCACAATAGCTAAACGACAGGACCAGCCTAGGTGCCCTTCAACAGATGAATGGATAAAGAAAATATGGTATATGCACACAATGGAATATTACTCAACCATAAAGAGAAATGAAATTATGGCATTTGCCAGTAAATGCATGGAACTGGAGACTATCATGCTAAGCAAAGTAAGCCAATCCCAAAAAAGCGAAGGCCAAATATTCTTTCTAATATGCGGATGTTCAATCACAATAAGAGGGTTTAGGGAAAAATAGAAGTACTTTGGATTAGTGTTTATTTCATGAACCCCTTCAAAGCCCATGTCTAAGTAATAAAATGCTTAAGCTGCCTCTTCATCAGGCACTAGAGTGAATAGTCCCTTCTCAGAAAAGTAGATTTCCTAAATGGGCAAACATCCCCATCATCAAACAAATGTTCATTCATCAAGAATTTCTTCAAGACCTCCATCCTTTTGTGTCTGCCAGTCATAAACTAATACAAAAACTTTGCATAATCCTCCTCAGATCCCTGCATATGAAGAATGACTGATCCCCAGACTCACTAAAATTCACTCATCCTCATCTTTGACTGAACAACATGTTGTTGGGTGTTTTTATCAGAGTCAACAAAATAAACTCAAAAAAGTACCACTCATTTTAAGAGAAACTAAATGATAATTAAAAATTAGTCTAGATGTTATTTAATGTTGACAAAAGATATAATCCACAACGAGGATACCACAAATTATAAACCTTTAATCAGAGTGTCAAAGATAAAGTTCAAACAGTTAAAAGGAAGAGAGCTGGGGATGAAGCTCAGTGCTATAGGGCTTGCCTACCATGGACAAGGCCGTAGTCTTGATCCTCATCATCAAAAGAGAAAAAAAAGTGTGGGAAATAATTGACAGAAAAAAAATTGCAATGACAGATCAAGTAGTCAAAAAAAGAGAAAGTCCAATGAAAAAGTAGGAATGATAATTTCAGATAAAATCAGTTTCTCAGTTTTAAGGCAAAAATAATAAATTCATAAATATTATTTCTTACTGATAATTAGAACAACTCATTCATTTTTAATCCATAATTATAGATTAAATTATGTAGTCTACAAAAAAAATTTCCAAATGTATTTGGAATGCCAATTTTTAAAATTTTTTGACAAAATATTACTCCATAATAGAGAAATCTCAAATTTCTAAAGCAAATACTAGTCAATCCACAGCCATTGGTCACAGCGCCATAGAGCAAAAAATTAATAACTTGTTTTAACTAATCAAAATGAAATGTAAAACATCCACCTATGTAGCTATTGGCTTTAAAAGGACATTAAAAAATCAATTACACCTCATAGAAAAAAATTAAAATTAGAGAGCTACTTATCAAAACTTATGGGTTGTAGCCAGAGCTATTTTCATCCTAATAATAGCTTACTATTTTCAAGAATAGTGCTGAGCACCTTACGTGCATTTTCATATTTAATTCTACATCTCTTTGAGAGAGATATCATTATTACCTTTAGTTTATACATGCAGAGGCAGAGGCTTAGAAAGCAAAAGCTAGTAAAATAAAATTGAATGTATAGTCAGCAATCTATTAGCATATTATATCACGTAGATCAAAGTAGAAAACCATTTATAGTCACTGAAATAGATGCAAATATATATATATATATATACACACACATAATAAAATTCAACATTCTTTCCTGCTTTTAAAAATTTAAAGCAACTTCACAAACTAGAATTAGTGTTCTTTGGTAGCTATGTTAGAATATATCACCTACCTAAAGCCAAGGGCATCATGCTTTAAAGTTGCTTAAGACTGATGCTTATGTCCCTAAATTTCATCTGATAAAATCTTAGTCCCCAGTATGATAGCATTTGGAGGTGGGACATTTGTAACATGGTTAGGTCAAGGTGGCAAAACCCCATGAGTGGGATTAGTACCCTTGTAAAAGAAACCCAATAGAGCTCCCTTGTTCTTTTCACCAAATGAGGACACAGAAGAGAAACAGCCATTTATGAAATGGGAAGAGGACCCACACGAAACACAAAATCTGCCAGCACCTTAATTTTGGAGTTTTCAGCCTTTATAAATCTAAGAAAGAAATTTCCGCGGTTTATATGCTACCTAGTCTATGGTAGTTTGTTACAGCAGCCCAAACAGATGAAGTTGAAAGTGAAACCCAAGAGAGAAATTTCCCAAAATGTATTTCATAAAAGGCTTTCTTGAAAACATTAAGGATTCTACACTCAGATGAATTTGGAAAATTTGAATGCTGTAACCCCTCTTTCTGCATGTCACAATGTATTGACTTATTTAAATCTCTGAGAATTTCTGCAGTTAAAGAAACATAAACTTGTTTAACCTTGTATTTCTCCAATTTACTTAATCACAAAACACTTGTAACAAATACTGCCTATTAATATTCCACTAAGCACTTTGGGAAAGGCATTACTACTAAACTAGGAAGCCAAATAAGGATATCCATAATCATCACATTTAATACAGTATTCTAGCTCTATGGTTCACAAAGTTAAATAAAACAGAAATTAATCAGGTCATACAACGTGAATACTCTTATTAAACTTGCACATAAAAGTGACTGGAAAAAAATACACTAAAATGATAATAGTTGTTATCTCTGTGTGATCAAATAACAGCTGGTTTTATTTTCCTATTTACATTTTTTGTATTCTCTCTAATAAGCATGTATTAACTTATAACAAAAAATAAAATTTTATTAAAACAGCATTGCTATAGTTTGAATATGAGGAGTTCCCCAAAAGCTCCTGTGTTAATGCAGAAATATTCAGAGGTAAAATGATCAGATTATGAGAGCTATAACTTAATCAGTTCATCCTAGTTTGAAAGGATTAACTGAGTGGTAACTGTAGGAAGGTTAGGCATGGCTGGAGGAGGTGGGTATGCCCAGGAAGGGTTCATCTTCTCCTTGACCCTTTCCCTTTCTCCCACTCTGTTTCCCAGCTGTCATGAACTCAACAGCTTCCCTCTGCCAGTCCCTTCCACCATGATGTTCTGCTTTATCTTGGGCCTAAAGCAATGGAGTCAACTTACCAGAGACTAAACCTCTGAAATCCTGAGCCAAAATAAATTTGTCCTCCTCTAAATTGTTCTAGTCAGGTATTTTGGTCACAGTGATGAAAAGCTGAATAACATGAGCATGTTGAATTTCTGTGTCCCAAGCATTCAGGCAAAGATTTCCCCAACACAAATTAAGAGAATAAAAAATAGATACAGGGACTGGGATTGTGGCTCAGTGGTATAGCGCTTGCCTCGCATGCGTGAGGCCCTGGGTTCGATCCTCAGCACCACATACAAAGCAATAAAATAAAGACATTGTGTCCATCTACAACTAAAAAACATTTAAAAAAAAATAGATACAGCCTATGAAATACTTATTGCTAAGGTTTGGATATGGTTTGACCCCCAGAGATGTGCTGGAGGCTTGTTCCACAGGGTGATGATGTTGAGGCACTAGAATCTTTAAGAGGTGGGACCTAGCAGAAGGGAATTAGGTCATGCAGTTCCACCCTCATAAATGGATTAAGGTTGCCCTACAGAAGTATATAAGGTCTGGAAGGAGTAGATTAGTTTTGGAGAGAAAGTTGTTACACAAAACGTGAGCCTGGCCCCTTTCTATCCTCTTAAACTTCCTTGCTCCCACACATGTCCCTTCTGCACACAGTTGGTATCCTTTCCAATCCTCTACCACATTGTGGTACAGCCAGGGGACATTTTCAGAATCTGATATGTTGTTGGAGCCACCGGAATGATAAACCAAATAAACCTCTTTACTTTATAAGAGACTCACCCTCAGATATTTTGTTAAAGCAACATAAAACAGACATAGAGACTGATAATAATAAAAAAAAAACAATGTTAACCATATCTGAGGCTCTTAACTGAAACATGTTCAATTGGTTTCTTATTCTAAGTTCATTTGTATACAAAGGTAAAAACAGAGAATGATCAACAAAGAGAAGTTAAATATAAATAACAGAAGGCATAATCTGACACAAATAATTAAGAACTCATCCAAGGAGAAAAACAAAGCAAAGTCTGCTGGAAAAGAGCTGATATCTTAGCAAAAAGAAGTCTAGATTAGCCAAATGGTTTGAAATTTTTTAAGAATGAATGGAGCTGGAGAATATCATGCTAAATGAAATAAGCTAAACCCAAGAACCCAAAGACCAAATGTTTTCTTTGATAAGCAGATGCTTATCCATAATTGGGTGATAGGGTGGGGAAGAATAAAGGAACTTAAGATTTTGCAAAAGGGAGTAAGGGGAGGAGAGAGGGTGTGGGGATAGGAAGGACAGTGGAATGAGACAGACATTATTACCCTATATACATGTATAATTACACTACTGGTATGACTCCGCACCACGTTCAGCCAGAGGACACAGAATTGTGCCCCATTTGTGTACAATGCGCCAAAATGCTTTCTACTGTCATATGCAACTAATTAGAACAAATTAAAAAATAAAAAATATAAAGGGAATTTAAAAAACAAAATATATCTGAAAAGACAAAAACCAAAATTTGTGTCAAATTTGCTGCCTAGTTTGCTGTTTCTTTACTGTCATTTTTTACATTGTTTCCTTCTCTATTGCCAAACAGGTCTTTACTGGTACCCCACCTGTAGAAATATGCCATTGATTACGGTTCTCTAAATCAATGCAGTAATGGGAAGTGAGGATGGTCAATTGGTAAGTCATTTCCAAATTAATCGACCATTTACCTATCCAGTTATAATTAAGTGACAACCCAGAATAAAAATCAAGTAGAGAAGGAGAGAGGGTTTGAATTACAGAAGCATTAACAACATTTGCCTTGCTTTTAATGAGTTAAAACAAACAAAGGTAGAAAAAAATTCTTGAAGTAGCTAGAAAAAAAGTTAAAAAAATGTAAGAACTGATAAAACAGTAAGTTAAAATGAGCATTTTTTGTATCTCTGTTCTGAGACCTAAAAAATCTAGAATAAAATAATGTCTGACAAGTACCCCACCCCTATTCCAAATCAGGAGCTAGAGAAACTAAATGGAAATCACAAGAGAGCTGAAAGAAGATTCTGTAAACCTTATCAGTTCAACCTCCTCAAATATATGAAAAGTGTTCAAGTTAAGCCAAGAATAAAAGATAATTTCTTTAGTCAAAGAAAAAAAAAAAAGAAACCTGGAATTTTCCCTGTACTATCGCTCATTCCCATGGGAAAATATAAGAGAACCATTGAGCACCTGTTGGAGAACTTGATATTTGCCTTCTAAAGTAAAAAGACACAAAGCGTTAGTATTTCACATACCTCTGAGAAATGTTAGCACAAAGACCACTGCAATAATATAGGCATGGAAGCTATGGGAATTTACTACTCCTATTTTACAAAAAAAGAAAATTTCCTATAGGGTTGGAGGTATAGCTCAATGAAAGAATGCATGGTTGGCATGTGAGAGGCCCCAGTTGCATTACCGGTAGAAACAGAGGTGGAGATAAAGATAATATAACATTTTTTTCTAGTAATTTCACTCTACTGCTCTATCTGCATATTTATCCATCAATTGACCTTAACCTGGTCTATCCTGTTCACCTACTTCCAGCTCACTTTACTCAGGTTTAATTCAATGCCCTGCCTCCTTCATACCAAGGTTTGCCTCAAATTCATGTGAAGAGGAAAGCTCTCTTCTTTCATTGTCTATGCCAATTCCTTAATGCCATTTGGCCAATCCATTCAATAACCATTAAACTTGTTTTCTATTTGGAATTTTAAAAATATTTGAAGCCATGATCATTTAAAAGCTAAAGGATATCACCTAAATACATCAGATGGTTCTCCCAAGGATTCTAACTGAAGGACACAGACTCTTTGCCCCACATAAAATATGAAATACCTCTAATTACACACCAACGTCAATATCTACCTCTTGATTTGCTCATGGTTCAAATAAAACCAAGTCACATATTTAAAAATAAATTTAAAGTAACTTACTATTCTCTTTCTTCATTCTAATTTCTCAAATGACCTTAAAATGAAATAACAACACCCAGAAGAATAGTAATAGTGCCCCAAACTTCAAAGATAAGTACCTGGATCTTGTAAAACATATTCTTTTATCTTTGTTGTTTTACTCTGTCCAGTGTGCTTTCAAGAAGGAATCAGAAAGGAATTGGTTTCTGACAAAATTTTAGTACAACCAATTTATATTGAGGGACTAAATTGAGGAATCAGTGAAAACTGCAGCTCCATTAAAACAATAAATATAAACTGGTCTATATGTGCCAAAAACAGATTGATATGGCATGTAAGGTTTTTTCCTTTCTTAACCATGAAGATCTCATGATTGATATTCAGTTGCCAAACCAATAATATGACTGTAGAATAGAATTGCCAGAAATCTTTGATAATTGAATTTTGGCATCACACAGATTGTCATGTTGTACAATTGAAGCTTCGAAAACTTATGTTTTTCCATAAACCTATGAACTGTACAGTTCTCCAGTACAACTTCAAAAGCCATGAATTTGATATGTCAACCATTCCAGAAACATAAACACCATGCTTCACAGAAAAAGAGCATATGCCAGAATGTATAAACATTTAATACACAAGTAACAGAACTGCCTACAGTTAGTTGTCTTCTTGTCAAGGGTTCAAAATAATTTAAAAGCGTTCTATGTGCTAAAACCTAAAAGAATTTTTTTAATCACTTCAACTTCTATCACAATTACATTTAAGGTTATAATTTCATTAGATAAGATTGTAGGTTCATCCAAAAACAAAAATGATTATTTAAAAACACCTTTATCTCTAAAGGAGATACAGCAATCCATATCATTAAATGAGAGAACAAAGGAGGACCAGAAACTACATGAGTGGGCAGAACAACGCAATTTGGACAGAATGGAGATGCCACAGAACCTGGAGTATCCCTGAGAAATAATTAGAAAGGATGCAGTCCTTCGATGCCACCAAAAACTTAATCAAGCAAATACTGATTGCAAGTTGAATAGCTGAGCTTTGCCAGAGAAGAACAGAGGTGAGAACAGGAAATGAGGATGTAGTAAAGCCCAATTACTACTTTTTATAAATATTCAGGGACAGCTATAACCAAAATTGTCAAGTAAATAAAAGAAGCAAGGACTCTGAACCTCCTATCCGGAGGCTTTTCTCCTCTTTTAGGATCCCTCTCCCCTTTCAAACGTGTCAATACTTTTAAGTGTGATCACCCATCTTCCTAGGTTAAGAAAAAAATCTGGTTAAATTCATTCGCAGTGTAATGTCAGCAATATTAATAGAATTATAACTTCTCTTACTCTTTGAAATTTCTTTCACTCACTTTAACTTGTTGAATTCTAACTCCCAGGTCAGGAGGGGTATTAGAAGCTCTCTGTACAGGTGGGAGAGGTAGTAAGGAATTGATAAGTAATTTTCTAACTATGGGTAGGAATGGAGCCCCCATATTCTGATTTTAAAGCAACACAGTACTATGGTTGTACTGTGAGTTCTGGAACTGTACTCTCCATATGTGAGTCCTGACACCACGCAGCTAGCCATGTGATTTTGTGTAAGTCATTCCATATCTCTTAGCTTCAGTTTCTTTACCTGTAAAACTGAGAAGAATTCAAGATTCTACCTGATTAAATTGCTGTTATTATTAACTAATGCCTATAAAGTACTTGATACAATGCCTAGAATATATTAAGTACTCAGTAAATGTTAGGTTTTATAGCCATTATTATTTCCCCATACCTTGCTATGCCAGTCTTATTATCAAACACTCACAAAGGAACACAAAACACTCACAAACACTCACAAAATCCTTAGAAGGTCTGGAGAGAGAGATGAATAAGAACTTTTCAAATCAAGTTGATAGCTTGATATAGGATCAAGAAGCTATTATCCTTCTGACACTGCCTCAGGACATTTGCAAAGCAGCTGATTAGGTTGTAGAACCTGAGTCTAGCCATGCTGCCTCTGTCACTACCTCCAGATACCTGAAAGTAAGTGAATGAAACCTATAACCTTTCCTCTGGCTGCCACAGCTGCCAATGTTTCCACAACCACACCAGCCTGCACAAACAACACCAGGAAGAAGGCATCTGCCTTGTGCCCACAGACCAAGTTATTGGATTCTTGCTTATATTTAGAGTCCAAAAAGAAAGCAAGTCTGGGAAATGTGATTTAAGCTTTCCATCCCCCCAGTGGATAGACAGGAGTTAGGAATGATATACAGCATTGTCCCTCTGTTTGACTACCCAATACCCATATACAAATGCCATTTAAAATGACATTGAAATTCCAAATACTAAAAGAAAAAACATTATCTTTCTATATAGTATAATATAAATATTATTTATAGAAATGCAAAAGAAAGCTTACTCTTTCCCCAAAAGAAGTACCCAAAGATTTTATTCATTGGATTTATGTCTATCTCTGGGTGATATTTCTTCCTGTTGTAGCTCAGTTACAAGCAAGCTTTGATATCCTGTCAGCTAAGGACTAAACTATAAATGTAAACTGCCCCCAACACACTTTGTGTAAACAAATGGATAGGAAAAGAAGGATATTCATTAATATATATACACACACACACACACAAGTCCTCTTTTATGAAACTTGTTATAAAGCATTATTGGAATTGATTGCCTCCTTATTCAACTACACAATTCTACACATTTCATTTTCCCTTTGCTCTCAAACAAATTCTAACTAGTATGTATTTTATACTTGGTGGGCATATGCAAATCTTCAATCTTGAGATGTCTCAGCCATTAATGTCCCTGCCAGCATGAAGTTGTGACAGTATTTCATTAACTACTTTACTTAGCATTAGAGGGAGCATTGGAGGCACTGCAGAGGATACCTTCAGTTTCAGACATATTTATTTCTCCTTGCCTTCACAGTGTAAGAATCACTCAATAAAATAAACCCATGAGAATCAGAACCAATCACTAAACATAGTAACTGGGGTTTTTTTGTTTGGTTGGTTGATTGGTTGATTTTTTTGTTTGTTGACTCACTGCCATAAAAGTCCATAATTACCCACTAGCTACCTCAAGTTTCAGACTAGCCGGAGTCATTTCCTGTGCTCCCTGGTGGAAGCATTTACCCATACCAAGACATCAATATCATCAGAGTTCAAAGTTACTGGAAACTTAATAGGTGCAAGATACCCATATATTTTGGCTTTGGTTTGAAAAATTCTAAGACAGGAATCTTAGATCAAAGAGTAACTTATTTCCCATGATCAGCATTCAGTTTCCATCAGGGACCTGTAGTAATCCAGGACATGATTTGCAGATCAAGATCAAGAACAGTTATTTGCAAAAGAAAATTTGATGGTTTTATGTATCAACTTGGCTAGGATATAGAACCCAGTTATTTTAATCAAATACTAATCTACGTATTGCTTTAGAGGTATTTTATGGATGTGTTTAAGATGTACGATCAGTTAGGTAAAGGATATTCTTGATAATATGGGTGGAACTCATTCAATCTGATGAAAATGCTCAGGAACGAAGCCCCAGGATAATGGCTTCAGCTCCCATATAAGAGTTTTCAGCCTGCAAAAAGCCTACAAATTAAAGCATGTAAGCCAATTTTTTAATTAAATCTATCAATCCATCCATCCATTTTAATGGTTTTTTTCTCCTAATAACCCTGACTCATACAAAGGCTACAATTTTTTTCAAAATTCTTGTGGAAAGAAGGTGACTTTTTACATAGAATCTTCTTTCATTTAAGAGCCTTGGAATGGTGAATTGTAAGTTTAAGTGGAAGAGATTTTGAGACAGCTATTGCATTATACCTTGGGCAGCAGAAGAATCATTTCTTGCTTTGGACCACATTCAAAACTGAAAACTTAATGGCATTATTGGATCATAACAGAGAACCAAACTATGATATATATTGCCTTCAAAATCTAAAAAGCGTATCGAGTAGTGTGTGTATGTGTATTAGGAATTACAAGGCACATTATCTTGTCTTTTGTTTTCAGTGGGAATATATTAATATACCATATACCACCACTAAATTCCCAAAACATTCCCAAAACCTTACCTGAAGTGGCAGATTCCTAAGTTTCCACAGAGTTTATTCCCATCATGCAAACACAGATCTTTTAAGTATATGTGGTCTATGGCTAATCAAACAGTGGTCTACCTTCTTTGATGGTCTGTATACTCTTTCTTATTGGTCCTCAATGACCATATATATTGAGGATAAGTATGTAGAAATGTTTGTAGGAACTGAATAAAATCTAATAGAATAATTTGGTTTGTATTTTCAGTCCCTTTTAATTATTTCATTACTTACGTTTTGTAATTTATAAAATTTCAGTCAGAATGAACTGGAAATTTTTTAAATTGAGCCATCATCTTTGAGAATATAATGGTCTAGGACTCCTGCTACTTTCTGCTAATCAGGTTCTGTCAGTTCAATATCATCAATAAAGTGGACAAACATGTTGTTTTCTGAAGTAATAAAATGATAAAATGTCCTATGGGTTCAATTACGACAGAGTCAGATGACCTAGCCCTAAAGATGTGAATTCCTGTTCCTGTCAAGTTAAGAGCAAACTGCTTCCTGGTACTCCCTAGTTTGGAAGGAAAGAAAAAAAGTACTCACCAGAATTAGAGGTACATAAAAGGAGCTAGACTGTGTTGATTGACCCCAGGAAAAAGACTCATTAGAATTACCATTGGATCAAGTTAAAATAATGTGCTAACATTTTCAAAAACCTATCCATATCCATTCCATCTTTGGTGGTGGCACTAATTTCTGCTATTCTCTCCTCTAGAAATGCAGTACTGCTTTTCATTTACTACTATGAAAAGGAGTAGAAGTTCTATGAGTCTTTCCTTAGCTTTTGATACCAAAATAACCCATAGTCCATTAAGTACAATAAAGCTCACTTGTCCTGAGGACCACAGTAGTTTTCCAGACCTTTATGATTTAGCATTAGAGTCACTGGTCAATAATCCTCAAAAAAGCTAGTTCAAATTTAAAAAAAAACAAAACTAAGTTTTTTCCCAGTGTTCAATTGTCTTAGCAAATGGCAAATCATTTGGGGGAAGACTAATACCTACTGAATATTAGAAGTACTTTTTCAAAAGATCCTAGCCACCTGGCAGAGACTATGGGTTTTAAACTTATTTTTAAGAGGCAAGAGACTATGGGTTTTAAACTTATTTTTTTCTTAAAGGTCCTATATCCAAATATAGACACATTCTAAGGCACTGAGGGTTAGGACTGCAGTAAGGATTTTTAAAGGACACAATTCAGTCCACAACAGTAGTTATCTCCATATATTTGGGATAAAGATGAAAGATGAATTCTCCCAAAACTCTGGTTTAGAAAGGGGCTTTGATTCTAAATTATGTTACCTCATGTCAGTTTCCATTCACCAAATCTAAAGATTATTATATTTTATTTTATTTTACTTTAGTTATAAAGATCACATATCACCCTAATAGTCTGTTCATTATATTCAACATGGGAGTCATAATCAGTTAACCCCCACAAAGATCTCAGCAGTCAAGTCAATTTGATTACTATTCTTGCTCTGCCCTCAATTAAGTTAACAAAGCTCTTCTTGTTTCTGGCAATTATCACTTGATTTCTGACCCTCTGGAATCCTATGGCATCCACTGAAAAGATTTAAATACCTGCATCTTTCATCTTTCTCCCAAATATACAAGGATAACTACTGTTGTGGACTGAATTGTGTTCTTTAAAAATCCTTACTGCAGTCCTACCCCTCAGTGCGTTAGGAATGTGTCTATATTTGGACATACGACCTTTAAGAAAAAAGTAAGTTTAAAAGAGGCCATTAGGATTCCTGGGCACTAATTCAATCTAACTTCTGTCCTCACAAGAAGAAGAAATTCAACACATGCAGAGATACAAGGAATATGCAATGTACAGAGGAAAGGACATGTGAGAGCACACCAAGAAGGTGGCCACCTACAAGCCAAGAAGAGAATCCTTAGAAGAAACCAGACACCTTGATCTTGAACTTGCAGACTTAAGAACTATGAGAAAATTAATTTCTCTTGTTTAGTTCATCTAGTCTGTGGAATTTTGTTATGGTGGCCCTAGCAAACAAATATATCTACTAATGCACTTTTTAACAACGCCCCTTACCAATGCATTTCTGAATATCTTTGCAAAAGAAATTTTTTTCTGAGCCCTTTAAGAAGATACAATTAAGAGGCTAAGTGTGTGATAACTAAATTGCAATGTTCTCATCACCCTAACTAAATCTTTGTATTTCTTCTTCCATAAATTGTCTGTGAAGTCAGCTTTATTTAATGTCTACTGACACTGAATTCAGGCTTTTATCAGCCAAGTAAAATGTAAGGTTTATTTTCCCAAAGCTGATTCCTTGAAGCAGGTGGCTTCCTGTAAAGTTGCACAGAAAATAGCAATGTCGGGCATTAAGAATATTAATTCAGATAAAATGTTAAGCTAGTATTTAAGACCACTAACCCATACTATCATACAACTACAATCATGAAGTTTGGCTCTGTATTAGTTGGCATGAGCTGTTATGACAAAATACCATAAACTGGGTGCCTTAAACATCAGAAATTTATCTTATCATGGTCTGAAAACTAGAAGTTCAAGAGCAGGTTGCCAATGTGGTCGGTTTATGGTGACTGCTCTCTTCCTGGATTATAAATGGCTGCCTTCATACTATGACCTAGCAATAGCCCCTCCTCCATGTGTGCTAGTGGAGAAGGTAAGCTCTCTTCTTATAAATGCATTAAACATATTAGATCAGGGCCCCATCCCTCCAACCTCATTTAAACCTAGTTACTTCCTTAGACTCCTCATATCCGAATTAAAGGTTAGAGCTTCAACGTAGGAATGTTTAAAGAACACAAATATTCAGAGGACACAAATAAAGAATTTGGTTTAAAGGACACAAATAACAAACTCTAATTTCTTAATAACACCAAGGAAAGTTAGTTAACCCCTGTAACTGAAATGCTGAAGTAGCAACTAATGGATATATGCAAATTGTTAGAGTAATTCCAATATCCTAGTCTTTCCCAAAAATCAATGTTCAACATCGACCAAAAAAGACCTAGCAAGGATATGAATTCAACTTATGTTGTAGTTTAGCAATCCATAAACTAATATTTCAGTTATATCAGCACTACAACTTCAAAGAATAAAAGATTTTCTTCAGTGGACTATAGACATATCATCCACAGTCCTTTTCCTTCATCCCTACAATAGAGTCTCCAGATAAACACAACTGCTAAAGCCTTGCATTCCAGAAACACTTTATTCCTAGGAATGCCACAAGGTAGTTTAAGGAACTTTTTTGCTCACATGTCACTGACTACTAGGACTCAATTTTCCAGCAGTACGAACAATATCAAAACCTTCAAATTTAATCAAGTCAAATAACCAATCCAAATTCCCATTATTCAGAGTTTATTCCAAGAAACAGATTCAATATTCTTAACAGAATATATTTTTTCCATATTTTTATTGATGCATGACAATTATACATAGTGGTAGGATTCATTGTTACTTATTCATACATGCACACAATATAAAAATATAATTTGACCAATATCCTTCCAGTATTTCCCCTTTCTCTCCTCTTCTTCCCGCCCCCACCCTGTCCCCAGTTTCTTTCCTCTACTCTACTGGTTTCCTTTAAAGGACTAGAAATCATTACAGAGAATCAAATGCTTGCAGAGTTTTAATAAAACCTGGATTATCAGGAGATAGGGTGATGCCACCAGAAATTTTAAAGTTAGGAACAGGGTGCAGAAGCTCCATTCAGGTAATGAGAATTGCTACCACCACCTCCACAACTCTCTCCTGACACCCACAGGGCTGGTGACTACACTCTGAAACACCAAACCAGGACACAACAGCTGCCTCCTAACACTCTGTGACCTCATTTGCCAACTGAATTAGCACCAGGAATATGACCATTTCCTCACTTGCCAATTTCTTTTGAGCAGATTTTGCACTGGGACATAATTTTTTTTCAAACACCAGCTACTAGATCCTTGGAAATGTATTTCTTACAGCCTGTATAACACAAGAAGGAACATTAAAAAGCATAAACATAAAACTTACATGTCCTTTGACCAAATCCAGAAAAAGTTCAAGTACTTAGTTCTCCTAAGAGTTCCTGAGATCATCCAGTTCTCTTGAATATAAAAGAAGAATTCCTACCTTTATCTCAGTCTCAGTTTATCCAGAACTATCTTGACAGGAACAGCAATCTCAGCTATGAGGGTGTTTTATACAAGAAGGGCTCAAAAGTGTTTAGTTTTTTCTTCTTTTTTTAAACATTTTTCCAAGTTTATTTACAATAGTCCCTTTTCAAAAGTATAAACAATCCTTCATTAATTCACAAAGTGGTTTTGTTTTTGCATGTTGCTGGCAAACCCAGACTTAAGTACTAATTTATATTCTATGTATTATAGGAAAAAAATTGGAAAGAAGTTCTATTAGTTTTCAAGGGCTGTCAAAGTACCACAAAATGAATGGCTTAGAACAAGAGAAATTTATTCTCTCACTGCATTGGAAGCTTGAAGTCTAAAATTAAGGATCCCAGCAGTCCCATGCTAACCTCTAAGGCACATGGTAGAATTCTTCCTTGCCATTTTCTAACATCTGGTGTTGGCCACCAGTCCTCAGCCTTATTTGGCTCAGAGTTTCATCACTCCAATGCCACATTCCCTATGTGTCTATGTCTCTTTTCCTTTTCTTATGAGGATACCTATTGTACTCAATTACAGCTGCAAAGACCCTATTTTCAAAAAGGGTCACATTCATAGGTATAGGAGATTAGGAATTTACTATATTTGAGTGAACACAATTCCATGTATAACAGAGGCAAAAAGGGTGAATATCACACAGAGGGTCAGAATAATCAGTAGCATAAACTTTCCCCAAGAATTTTAAGGAAAATGGCAGGTCATATAAATTGTTATCATGTGTTTAAATAGGCAACTTTCACAAATGCTATTATATAAATAGAAAATTCAGATGCAAAGAGCATCAAAATTATAAACTGATAATGGAGATATTATCCCTAAGGAGAAAAAGAAATCCTCATCTAGACACTATAACCCTTTTCACAAGTATTAATTTTATTCACAGTAAATATAAAAACTCCTCTAAAAAAGAAGTTTGATTGTCTGAATACAGACATCCAAAAATATAAGATGTTTATTCTTATTTTTGTATAAATCTATTTAATTTCCCAGATTCTAAATGTAATCTCTATTTTTCACTTACTAACAAAGACAGAAAGTCCAGGATTCATCTATTCACTCAACAAATATTTATTGAGCACCTACTTCTTGCTAAGTGTTCGAGACTCAGTTAAGTAAAGCCCAATCTCTGATCATAAGACACTTCTCAACAGTATAGTAGGAGAACTGAGTCCATACAGAACACAGTGCTGCAAGTGCTAAACAGATGTTAATAGCAGGGTATTCCACTCTACTTCATGCACTACCAGAGAAGCGAAAAACTCTGCTCCATTTATGCACAAGGAATTGAAAAGCTTTTTGTTGTCATGTATAACTGATTAGAACTAATATAAAAAAAAAAAAGCAGGGTGTTGTGGGATCAAGATAATAGAAAGAAAAGAAAGGATGGAAGGAAGGAACGAACAAACAAATGATCGAACCCACACTGTGGGTGGTGAAGTTAAGAAAATCTTTCTACCCAGAGGAAATTTTGAACTGAATCATAGGGAAAATAAAGTTAGGAAAGGTGTTTTAGGTAAAAAAGCAGCATATGTAGACACAAAGCTGTGAGAGACAACACAGTCTGGGAACTGCAAGCTGTTGCCTGTGACTGGATCTAAATTAGAAGTGAGAGTCAAGCCTGGTGGCACACTCTTGTAATCCCAGCTATTTGGGAGGCTGAGGCAGTAGAGTTGTAAGTTTGAGGCCAGCATGGGCAACTCAGCAAAACCTTGTCTTCCAAACAAAAGGTTGGGGGAATAGCTCAGTGGTAGAGCTCTAGTATGCACAAGGCCCTGGGCTAAAGCCCCAGCCAAAGTGGGCAGGGAGCTGTTATAATTAAAGTAAGTACAAAATTATGAAAAAATTCTATGGACAGGGCAATGGAGAATGCAGAAACTTAACCAGCACTCACTAATATCTGTTCCCTTCTGGACATGTATCTATACTTTACATACCTCTGAAAGTTAAGGGGGTAAAATATAACTAGTTCTGGCCTAGCTAAAAGTGATATATATGTACATATATATCACTTTTATACATACATATATATATATATATCACTTTTAACTCTAACAAAGTGGATATTGTTGATATCAATGACCCTTTAATTAACCTCAACGACATGATCTACATGTTTCAATATAGTTCTACTTATGGTAAATTTCAGTGGCACATTCAAGGCTGATATATATATATGTGTATATATATATATACACATATATATATATCACTTATATATTTAAAATATATAAAAATATATAAGTGATATATATATATGTGTATATATATATATACACATATATATATATCACTTATATATTTTTATATATGTGATACATATCACATATATGTATACAAAGCATATAATTTTCTAATACAAAGCAAAAGAAAGCAACTGTATCATGTTCATGTGCTCTTTGCCCTTGCTGTGGCAACCAGAAACATCCAGATTATAGGCCCTCTGCCAGCCTGGACCTGGAGTGACTGTGTGAGGCAAAATAGCCATCCTACATTCCCAAACCAATGGTACATAGAGAATGAGTAAGATTTAAGCCTTTGTTTTGTCAAACCACTGAGATTTTGAGTTAATTTGCTACTGTAGCATAACCTAATATTAAACTGATAGTATAGGGTATAATTTCAATAAAATTTAATCAAGAGAATGGCACATAGAGAATGAGTAAGACTTAAGCCTTTGTTTTGTCAAACCACTGAGATTTTGAGTTAATTTGCTACTGTAGTATAACCTAATATTAAACCAATAGTATAGGGTATAATTTCAATAAAATTTAATCAAGACAATTGCTTCCAAGACTGATGTTTCAGAACGATCACCTTATCTAGGTGGTAGGATATAGATAAGTAGGACTAAAGGTGGATACAGGAAGACAAATGCAAACTATAACAACAACTCAGAGTCAGTGGATACAGTCCCTCTCCTTTGCCAAACTTACCTCTTCTCAATTAAACCTCAGAAAACCAAGTATTAGGCAATCCTGAGCTGAAGCTTCCTTGGGCATAATTCTCTTTAAGAATCACTACTTGTAGAGATTCCATTAGTATAAATTCTCATACTCTTGCAAAAAGCCTAAAACCAAGCAATAAAAGAATCTGGACCTCCAGTTAGGATAAGAAACTGTGCTTGCAGAGAAAAATCTTGCCCTAAATTACCCTGACAATCCCTTCTGTGCAGCATTTTACATGTAGTGTTCTGAAATTCAGAATGAAAGAACAGAGAGAAAAAAAGCCCTCAGGTACCATGCACTTTCCACCTACCTATAAGTAGACCAAAAATCCAGCCCAGATTTCCTTAAGCATCACATGAAGCATGAAGAAGTTAATGAGATAGACGTACTAAAGAAGCCAACATAAAATCATTAAATGTTTCAGTGTTTAAGAAATAAAATTTCAACATGGTGACAACCTATATAGTTACTAAACCAGTTGGAAATAGAACAAACTTGGAGATAAACCTAGTCTATAATTTAGACTCTTCTTGGTGATTTAGCCATTAGTCTTCTTAGCTAATTTGATGGTGAGTATTTTAGTAACTTTGGGCAAGCCATCACCTTCAATATCTCCATTTCTCTTCACTAGCCTAACAGTAAGATTATTTTTCCCCTCAGAGAGATCACGTGAGAAGTTGTAGCAGAAGCATTTATTGAACATTTTGGATCTCTTTCATATGCAGAGCCTGAAGTTCAAAGCAGTTCCATATATGCCCAAACAGGGACCTGTAAATGCATTTGGCCTATACCAAGGGATGACTGTACCATGTGTTACTATTGAGAAATGAAGGACTTGTATTAAAAATGCATAATTTACTCAAGAAAAAGCCACTAATCAGTAGGAAATATGCAATCTGGATGTTATGGGATGTTTTTAATGTTCATGTTATTAGAGCTGCCACAATTTCTCATGCGTCTATCAAAATGAACATTAATATAAAGGAGAAATTTTCAAAGATAAAATGAGCTCACACATGAGGTCCTCAGAAGGGTCTAGCATTCCTCTAAGACAAAAGCAGAGAAGCGCAAGCAGCATGACAGCAGCCAGGGCTGTCACAGTTCCCTTCTACCCCTGTTCAAAAGTAAAACTTTGCAAGGAAAACTTCGCACTCCTTTGAAATTCAGTAAACTATGTGGTCATTCCATTGAACCAGGGCTCCAACAGTGGCAGAATATATAGGCCATCAATAATACTTCTTTCATGTTCATATGCTCTCCAACTTAGTTGTAGAGTTGGCAAAATGGCTGAGACAGAAGTGATCTTCTCAGGCCTTCCCATAGGACAATAATTAGGTATAATCTCCCAAACCAGAGCTTTTGCAACAGAGACTCCCATTTAAATCCACTTCAGTCATGAGTGCATATGTGTGACTATTTCAATAGAACTTGACTGGCAGGAGCATTGTTTGGGGGTTTAAGGCTAGAGTAAGTGAGTATGTATGTGTGTGTGTGTGTGTGTGTGTGTGTAGCTCTTTCTGTTTCTGTGTTTTGCTAAGGGAGAATGAAGAACAATAGAAAGGTGGGAAATTGATGAATAAAATGGTGTTCAGTTTACCATAATTTGAGTCTAATCTTTATAAAGATAAAGGCTAACTCTGTGCTCTTCCTCCTTCAACAGCCAGACACGTATTTTTGTGCAGTGCCAGCTATGTTGCTAAGACATGATGGTAAAGGACAAAATAGAAAGATTCTGCCACACTGAGCACCTAGAAGGATTCTGCCACATCGGGCACCTAGTCACCAGGGCTGCTTTTCACCCAAACAAAGTGGATATTATTGATATCAATGACCCTTTATTAACCTCAATGACGTGGTCTATATGTTCCGATATAGTAATACAGTTCTACTCAGGGTAAATTTCAGTGGCACATTCAAGGCTGAGAACAGCAAATTTGTTATCAATGAAAGCCCACCTCCATCTTTAAGGAGCAAGATTCTACCAACATCAAATAGAGCAATGCTGGTGCTGAGTATTTTTTGGAGTCATACAGTGTCTTCACTACCATGGAGAAAGCCCAGGCTCACTTGAAGGGTGGATCCCAAAGTCATCATCTCTACACCGCCTGATGCCCCTGTGTTTGTAAATGAGCATGAACCATTAGAAATATGACAATTCCACAAAGATCATCAGTAAAGCCTCTTGCACCACCAACTATTTACCCCTTGGCCAAGGTTATCCATGACAATGCTGGCATCATGGGGGGACTCATGACCATAGTCCATGCCATTATTGCCACCCAGAAGACCATGGAAGGCCCCTGAGGGAAACTATGATGTGATGGCCATGAGGCTGCCCAGAATATCATTCCTACATTCACTAGCACTGTGAAAGCTATTGTCATGGTCATCCCTAAGTTGCATGGAAAGTTCACCGGCATATGATATATTGTGAATAATTTTTACAATATTGATTTCAATTGTAAATTCAATTTTACAATATTGATTAAAAATTTCGATTTTTACAATATCAATTTCAAAAAATATTTTGAATAAATTAAAATATAACTAATTTCACCTGCATCCTTTTGCCTTTTAAAATATGGTTATTAGAAATTTCAAATTATATGTGTGTCTTGCATTGTGTTTCTATTGGACAGTGCTGAGCTACACCAATCTTCTCCATTGGATACATGAAGAACTGAGGTCTAGGATGCGTAAGTAATTTGTCCCAAGACATAGACCCCATCTATTTATGTATCTGATGGAGAATAATAGTATACCATGGCATCACAAAATAGAAATTTTGTATTTACATGCTTTGGGTCTGCTTTGGCCACTAAAACAAAATATTACAAGCTGACTGACTAAACCAACAGAAATTGGTTTTCTCACAGTTCTGTAGGCTGGAAAATCCAAGAGCAAGATTTGGCAGGGCTTATTTTCTGGTAAGGTCCTAATGTAGTTGAATATGAGATGTTCCCCAAAATCTCCTGTTAATGCAGGAATATTGAGAGAAATGAAATGATTGGACTGTGAGACCTGCAACCTACTTAGTCCATCCTAGTTTAAATGGACTGGGTGGTAACTATAGGCCAGTGGGGCCTGATTGGAGGAGGTAGGTCACTGAGGGTGTGCCTTGGAAGGGTACATCTTTCCTATGACCCTTTTTCCCTCTGTCTCTCTCTCCCTCACCCTCCCTCTCTCCTTCTCTCCCCACTTCCTAACCCCTACCATGAGCTGAGCAGCTTTCCTTCACTGGGCCCTTCCCCCATGATATGCTGCCTCACCTTGGGCCCAGAGCAAAGGAGTTACCAATCTATGGACGAAGACCTCCAAAACCTTGAGCCTCAAATAAAACTTGCCTCGTCTAAGTTGTTCTTGCCTGGTATTTTGGTTACAGTGATGCAGAAGCTGACTAAAACAAAGCCCTTTTCCTGCTTGTCAATGGCCACTTTCTTGCTATATCCTCACATGCAGACAGAAATCTCGTGTCTCCTCCTCTTCTTACAAGGGCACTGATCTCATTATGAAGACCCTACCTTCATGACTTCATCGAAAAGTAATTATGTCCCAAAGGCCCCATCTCCAAACACCATTACGTTTCTGAGTAAGGACTTAAACTTGTGAATTTAGTGAGACATAATTCAGTCCACGGTAGCTTTACTCTATTTGAAGAATATAACTTCCAAGACATTAATTTGAAAAGCCTGCTTATCACAATAACTGCACTAAAAGTGTTGCTTTGTTTTCTTCCATATGGGCAGCACAGATGAAAATAGTCATGTGAACTTGCATTATGTGCACATCCAACTGATCTAAGGCCAATTTGGCCTCCTTGAAGAATACTCTAGATCACTGACTCTAGAGCAATTCAGTTGTCCTTTGTCCAAGTTAATAAGTACTTACTTAATGCCTACAGTATATAAGTTCCACACTAAGAAAATGGCTAAAAATGAGATGAAAAACAGTCATGCAAACTCAGAAGCTATTCTCTATCACTAAAGCATTTTTCTGAAAAAAGAAATCTGGGAGAATGGAAAGAATGAATAGAGGGATTTGGCAGAAGAAATGTAAGTACTCAGGGTAAAGCTCAGTCATCAAGTGCTTGCCTACCATGTACAAAGCCCTAGGTACCATCCCCAACACCAAAAGAGAAAAAAATAAACCAGAAATATAGTTGTCAGGGCTTGAGGTATTAAACAAGAAAGAAATGTGGAGATATGTGATAGAAAAGAGGACTTTAGTGAAGAAAGGATACATTTTCAGTTTACTAATTGGTGCCACCCACTTTTAAAGGTGAAGAAGCATATGAAAGAGTATATTACTGAGGGGGCGGTTCCAAGATGGCGGCCTAGACAGTGCACTCTGCGCTAGGCTCTCAGGGACCAAGGCTGGAAGTGGTGGAGGCGCCGTTTTCCAGCCAGCTTCCTGGCATCATTCTGCAGCTCAACATCCCATGCAGGAATTTCGCTCGTGTGTGTGTGAGTACAGGATCACCGGGAGGCAGCGGTAGCCGGGAGGCGTGACTTCGGCGCCGGCCGGAGAAACGCAGTTGCAGCCCGGGCTTCAGCCCAGCGCTCCGGCTATCCGAGACTGAGACTGGAAGTAGCGGGGTGCCATTCTCCAACCAGTTTCTTCACAGCACTCTGCGGCTTGCCGCCCCACGCAGGAGTCTCGCTCGCGTGTGTGGGCGCAGGGCCACCAGGAGGCAGCGGTAGCCGGGAGGCGTGACTTCGGCGCCAGCCGGAGAAACGCAGATGCAGCCCGGGCCTCGGCCCAGCGCTCCAGCTCTCCGAGACTGAGACTGGAAGAAGCGGGGTGCCATATTTCAACCAGTCTCTTGGTAGCTCTCTGCAGCATATCGCCCCACGAGTCTTGCTCGCGTGTGTGAGCTCAGGGCCACCGGGAGACAGCGGTAGCCGGGAGGCATGACTTCGGCGCCGGCTGGCAGAAAGCAGTTGCAGCCGGGGGACTCGGCCCAGGGCTCAAGCACTCCGGGACTGAGACTGGAAATAGCAGGGTGCCATTTTCCAACAAGCTTCTTGGGCAGCTCTCTGCAGCTCACCACCCCACGCAGGAGTCTCGCTTGCATGTGTGAGCGCAGGGCCACCGGGAGACAGCGGTAGCCAGGAGGAGTGACTTCGGCGCCGACTGGTGGAGTGCAGTTGTGCTGGGGGATCCGGCCCAGGGCTTCAGCCCAGAGTTGACCCCGGGCGTGCCGGGCCTGCTTCCACACAGGGTGCCTGGCCCCAGCACCCACCCAACCGCGAGAGACCGCTAGCAGTTGCTACTGTGGACTGACTGTCTCCTGAGCGGAACCCCAGCTATTGTTCTTTGTGTACCACTTTCTAACACAGTGGAACTTTCTACACACCAGGGGGCGCAGGTGAACACCTGGGAGCAAACCTTGGCCACAGTGGAACAGCGACTCCACCAGCGGCCCAGAGTTTCACCTTGGCCTGGGACCAGTGCCAAGGATACCAGCCGGGAAAGTCCAGCAAACAACGGACAACGCCACCTACTGGAGGAGAAGTAACGAAACCCTGCAGGGAAACTATAACCATATAGGAGTTAAAACTGTAACACCTTAGATCAGCAGAGCTAGAAGGAAAGACACACAAACATCATGAGAAAACAAGGGAAGAAAGTGATTCAAACAAACCAAGATACTACACTCCTAGAATCCATGGGCTGTACAGCAGGAGGAATGACAGAACAGGAATTCAGGACGTACATAATTAAAATGGTCGGTGACTTAAAGAATGATATAAGAGAGCAAACCCAGTCAGCAATAGATCACTTTGATAAAGAGATTTGTAGGCTAATACAGGAAGTAAAAGATCACTTAGATAAAGAGATACACAGGCAAATACTGGAAGTAAAAAATCACTTGAATAAGGAGATAGAGATTCTGAAAAGGAACCAAACAGAAATCCTTGAAATGAAAGAAACAATAAACCAAATCAAAAACTCAATAGAAAGCATCACCAGCAGATTAGACCACTTGGAAGACAGAACCTCA